>JACEFZ010027818.1:295000-342104 GCA_014155875.1 Cepaea nemoralis | reverse complement strand
CGATGTTTATATTTCACCTTGACACCGCATGGTAAAAGAGGAACATGACGAGATGCGATGAGATGAGAAGCAATATTCCTTCTTTTGTTATAACATACTTTGGCGTTATCATTTTTCATTGACATAACCATTTTTCCGTTTCCGTGCACTCGCTATCATTTCAATATCCAATAGTTGCCGATTTCCTGCATTTTCAGCTATCAATCTAGTATCATCTGTATAGCATAGATTGTGTATTTTATAACCACTAATTTGTATTCCTGGCATCTATTTCATTTCTCTTATTATTACTTCGTTACAGATGGCTTTGCGGCGAAGGGGTTTCGGGTGCAGTTCGCAATCCCGCATACCCGCGTTCGAAACACAGCTGCGGACAAATTGGTAGAAGACCACCTTACGTTGGTTTTTGTATGAAAATGGGATGAGTGCCGGTAGCTCAGAAAGCAATGGCAAACTACTGAACGTAAACTTGTCAAGAGATCACGAACAGCCAAAAATGCTGGGGTTGACTGCGACGTCCTGTAAAGGATATGCAACTAACTTGACAGGCAGTGAAGTTATCCTGTGATAAATCATATCCTTGTCTTACTCCTGCTGTATATGTTCATATTTGTCAATTTTGATTGCTGTACTTGTTTTCAGCAAATATATTTTAAAATTATTCTAAGATCTTGCCCATAAATTGTAACATCTTCCTCCATCTTGTTTCCCTTTTTCAAATGCTGTGATTTAATCTAAAAGCAAAAGTATTTGTCTTTCTGTGTCTATTGTGTTTTTCTTCTTTTAAATTTTGAAATAAAATCAGGAAAGGTAGTATTGAAAGACGAGGTTATACTAAAGTGATTGAATGAATAAATAAGATAGTTGTACGAAAGAGAAATATAAAATTATCAGATAAAAAAAAGTAACTTAGAAAGTCCACCACCTATTCCTAAAGAAGACAATGACGCTATCAAACACACGGAAAGAAAGAAAAGAACAGCCTGTCCAGATGGAATAACAAATGTGGTATTAGTAATACTGGGAGAGTTTGGTATAGAAATGCTAATTAAACTGTTGAATGATAATTACGTCAGTGGATATATATATATATATATATATATATATATATATATATATATATATATATATATATATATATATATATATATATATATATATATATATATATATATATATATATATATGTTAGTTAGTTAGTCGACAGATCATCCTCGTTGCACATCGGACCATTCAGTCCATAAGTGCTCGGATCCCCTCCTCAGCAAATCCCGCAGCGTGTAGCGGCTAACGACGCCAGTTCTGTGTTGGTTTATCAATCTTCTTTGGCTTCCTGCGTAGTGTTCTTGTTTGGCCACCCCTCTTTTAATTTGCTGTTCTCGCAGTCTGGCCATTGTTGTAGATTCACAGTCATCACTTGGTTCTTGCAAAAGTCTCACTTCTCGTAGAGCATTCAGAATGTCAGCCTGGTCCATGGCGCGTCCGCCCTCCACAGTAGCCTCACCTGCGAGCTTGTCAGCCCGCTCATTTCCTTGTACTCCCGCATGACCTGGCACGAAGATGAAACTAATCTTTGCCAGCCGAGACCGCTCCAGAGGCAGCAACCATTCTCTTCGGATCGACCCCTCCTCTATCCTCTTGATCATGTTCATTGAGTCGCTAAGGAAACAAGCCCTAGTGAATGTCTGTGTCTCGAGCCATGTTATTGCTTTACTTACTGCCATGACTTCCATGGTCAGGCTACTTGTGGTTTCAGTGAAAGCACCAGAGTCCTCCTTCACAATTCTCCCTCCGGCCCGAGCTGTAAAGGCCCATGAGCTTCTCACATGTCGGACGACCGACCCATCTGTGTAGATGACCGCGTCACTGTCTAGCGAATTCTCGAAAATCAACGCTTGTACTTCAGCCTCCACAGCAGCCGGATTTTCTTGTCTGCATTTTCTATCTAGTTGGATGCAAACTGAAAAGGATGTGCAGAAGTCTGTTGGCACTTGCACCCACTCCTCGCCAGGTTCTAAGTCCTCAAGTGAACACACCTGTTGAAGAATGTCTTCGGCTTGACCCATCCACGACCGTCCTCTTTTTAACCTGCTGCCCTTCACCTTCCTAATTTCACTATGCAGTGGATGCTGTGTGTTTGCGTTAATTCTGAGGTAGGCGCGTGCCCTGCAAACTTGCATTCTCTCTTCAATGGTTGGAAAATCAAGAAGGTAGCGCATCGCCCTGCATGCTGTATCTCTTGTACATCCAAGAATAATGCGCATAGCTTCATTCTGTATCCTTTCCATCCTTTCTATCTGCTTATGGCTGAGAGTCAGGATTGCCATTGCATACTCCAAAACAGACATGACCAGCCCCTCGTACAGAAGACATAGATGGCGCTGCTCACAGTTTGCTGCCGCCATCACCCGCATCGCTGCCAAGCCCCGCTTGGCCTTTGTTATCACCTGGTCTATGTGCACATTATAAGCAAGGCTTCGATCAAACCGTATCCCCAGGTAATTCATTGCCTGCGTTCTTTCCACCGTCTCTGAACACAGCATTACAGTTGGTGTTGGATTGTTGACAATATGATTATTCAACGAGAACCAAGTCACTGTTGCCTTTGTTGGGTTGACCATTGCCCCAGCTTCATCACACCAAGTACTTATGCGATTGAGTTCGGTTTGTAGTTCCACAGCAACCTCCTCTCTATCCTTACCCTGACGATACACTAAAACATCATCGGCATATGACAATGTCCTGCCAGGTCCAGTGATCTGCTCACTGGTGATTCTCACTGTGTAGGCGTTGAACAGTACCGGAGATAATGGTGATCCCTGTGGTAGGCCAGGATATATTGTTGTTGGTTCCGAAGTCCAACTGCCACATCTAAAAACTACTTTCCGTTGGAAGAGGGCTGCAGCGATCCAACTAAGGAGGAATGGACTTACGTTTAGTTCAAGAAGCTGAAACATTAAAAAATCCAGTGGTACTCTGTTGTATGCGTCCTCAAGATCAATCGCTGCAGCAACAGTTTCAGTGCCTGAGTGGAAACCTTCATAGACATCATGGGCAAAGACTGCTGCATTGGTCCAGGTTTCTCTTTTTGGACGGTACCCACCCAGGGTAGGTGGAAAAACACATTGCCTCTCTAGTTGGCTTGATATTTTCCTGGCAATTACCTTCTCCAGCAGCTTGCCTACTGTATTCTGCATGGTTATAATTCGATATCCCTGAATTTTTTTGTGGTCTTTGTCAGGCTTCGGCAAGGGAATCAGATAGCTATGTAACCATTCCTCCTTGATGCTAGCACTCCCTATACTGTTGTTGTACATGTCTGCTAGTTTCTCTAGCTCATTGTCGGTACACCTATTTATGTCGTCGTATCTTATGCCATCAGGACCTGGAGCACTGTTTTTTGATCGTCGAAGCACAGCCTTGATTTCTTTCACTGTCACTGTGTCTTCATCCGAAGTGTTCTGGGCCTTGCATCTGTCTGAGGTGACCTCCTTGGCCAGATTCCGGCCTCCCATGTCTGTCTGGTTGCTCTGCTCAAGGTAGCGTTCAAAGAGGGCTTTGCCCTTGTCCTCATCAGTCCTCTGCCAGATGAGGTCAGCACCTTGGAAGTCAGAAATGCTCTTATTCTTGACTACCCCACTCATGCTTTTATGTAGTCGCCAGAACAATTTCAGTGACTTGTCTGTGCTTACTCTTTGACACACCTTGCCCATTTTTCGCTTTTAACCACCTTGACCAGTTTTTTGAAATAGCTTACTTTTGTGTGCATCTCTCTTTCTAAGTGCAAGCAGGGACTAGGATGACCAGCTCTGTTCTTCTTGGCATTTTGCCATCTCCTTACAGCACTACGCTTATCCACCCAAGCCTTCTCCACCTCGAAACTCCACCACGGTGGCTGCTCCCAGCTTTTTCTCCTGCCCTGAAACGTTCTGCGCTTGTCACGTCTTATTTTGCTCACCACATCTTGCCCTGTACTGTCATACTGGAACGTCTTTACCTTTAGCTTGTGCTGCCTGGTTCTGCCTTTCTCCACCAATATGCTGCAAGGGTGGTGGTCGCTGCCATGGTGTCCTAGGACACCCCATCTACACACTGTAGTGAGTGAAGGTGAAACTAGCGCCAGATCAATAGCACTGTCCTCATCGCCTGGACGGCTTGCTGTCCTGGTGACACAGCCACTGTTGATACAAACCAGGTCGATGGTTTCCAGTGCAGTCTCGAGCTCCTCCCCTTGTGTATTGGAGGAAGTGTTGCTCGGAAAGAAGACGTTCTTCCGCCATGTTGAAAAAACGTAAACACAGACTGCTGATAACCACACACGCTGCTGAAAATTCACTCAAGGATGGCTTCGCTCGATGCACGAACTCCGTAGCACCCGCGCAGATCTTGAGTAGAAACTCCTGGTTTTACATCCTGGCACACCAATTACACGCAAGAGATGAATAAATCCATCCCTTACGCGAAAAAGTTAACGAACACAAACAACACGACCGTCCGTCGCCATCTTGAAACCGGAAGACATATATATATATATATATATATATATATATATATATATATATATATATATATATATATATATATATATATATATATATATATATATATATATATATAATGGTATGATGGAATCTATATTTCTACATCTACACAAAAGCTCGGGAGTAATTGATTGAACAGAATTTTTACTAATCAACTCCATAAACCAAGTTAATAAACTGGTACCCAGAACTATAATGCGAAGACTAAGGAAACAGGTGAAATTCGTCAAGAACAGGATTGATTTGTGACCTGGAAAGGTACAGCCATGGCAAATGTACACATTGCAAACACTAACAGAGAGATCAATAGGAACACAAAAAAGCCAAATACTTGTGCGTTATTTGAAGAATGCATGCAATTTCTCATTGTTCGTCTATAATTTTTTATTTTAGTTATTGCATTGTATCTGTTTTTCATAATCACACCATAATGTTCTTTTATTTCTTTGAACTGCTTTTAGAATACCTCTTTTAAGTCCTATGATCTTAATGTCTGCTCTTCCCTTCTTCAGTCGTACTTTTCTTGATGTCGTCACGGTGAGACCTAATCACGGCTACAATCTGCGCCAGGCCTTGTCTTCACTCGGATTAATGTATTTCTACTTCTTTTCTTGAGCACTATATGTAGTCAGTATGGTTGAATGTTTTCTTTTGGGGACTTAAGTACCTCAGAAGTCGGAGTGGGTTCGTCTGATGGCAAGGGACACTGGTAATAGGGAAAGCTAATCCACACTCAAAAATCAGTCCAGGGCATTAGAAGTTGTAGCACATGTATTGACTATGCTTGAGCTGAAAGCGAGATAACGCAAAAACTCAGCTTGTGAGAACATTGATTATTAGGATGGATAGAGTTGTTGAAAAAAGAACAAAAATTTTGGTATGTAAAAAGGCAGAAATGCCTGGAAAAGATAAATATTGCTTGCTTGCTTGTGTTCGTTGGCTTGAGCTCCAACGCAAAGTCCTGTATGTCGGATGAAGGCATCCTGTTGTCCAACATCAGTGTGATGTCATACAGGACCTGAGGTTTGCGTGAGTATCCGTTGTCCCATGTCTGGCTTATTGGTGTGCAGACTGGTGGTTCCTCGCCATACAGGCAGACACTCTCCGACTTCGGAGGAAAGATAAATATGAATAGAGGTGTACTGGGGACCAGGAAGAGAAGAAGACCACGGCGTAGTTTGACTGAACATGTGACAGATAATTTGCTCGTGACACCAACAGAGGTAGAGCATCCTACTCATGATGGTAAGACATTTTCAAAGACTCTTATGGAAGCAATGACAAACTACTGAACAGCCGGAAAATTCTGGGGTTGACTGCGACTTCCTATAAAGGATATGCATTGCTTATTACCAGCTCAACCGAAAAGAGCAATTTACAATCTTCAGACTATGGACAGGCCACAAGAGACTAAAATACTACATGTTTAATACACTAAAGATAAGAAATTCAGATGAATGTAAATATGGAACTGATAAAATGACAGCTAACAATTTGCTGCAGGAGTGTCCAACATATGAAGAACAGAGACAAGTATGTTGGCCTACATCCGCTGCATTTGAGAACAAACTTTACAGAGATGTTAACTGAGCTGAGTTGAGTTGAGTTAAGAACAGACATCACTGCACTCAGGACATTCCCATACGTGCTCCGTCCCCTCGTTAAATAGCCAGCGAAAAGTTACACAACTAATTATTCCCAGCGCTATCTGATTAAAAGTTTTCCTGCTTTTCCCTCTCAGTTTTGAGATTCTCCCAGAACCCCTGCCGATCCCCAGCATTCTCATTCTTTCCACATATGGGTTCTCAATCTGTTCCTCCGCCTTCTCCACCTGGTCCTACAAGCGCACGACCACCTCCCCCTTGTCCATAGGCAATCTGCCACCAAGAGGTGCATTCCCTGCTAGCATATCGGCCTGTTCATTCCTCCGCCCCTCCGCATGGTCAGGGCAAAATATCCACACAATCTGTGGCCTCTGGAGCGACAAGAGCCATTCCACACGAAACGTTATTTTCTCCACTATACTAAGCATACTCTTTGAATCCGTAAGGAATACAACGTGTGTTGCAGTAGTCTCCTCTAGCCATCGGAATGCAGCTGTTACTGCCTCCACCTCCATTCTCATACTGGAGGCCGTAGTCTCATATGCCAGACTCTCCTATTTCAAGATTCGTCCATTAGCCTTTGCAATAAAGCCCCAACCACTACGTCTGTTTCTTACCACTGACCCATCGGTGTAGATGACTATGTCACCTTGATGTGTGTTACTCTGGATCAGCTTTTGCACTTCAAACTCAGTGCGGCACGCTGCCCATTCTCTGCACTCACGACCCAGTGTTATTATTACATTGTGCCAGTCCGTCATGTCTTCCGGAACTTCAACCCACTCTCTTCCACGATTGATGGTCTCTAGATCACACACCTGACGTATAGAAAGTTCCGCCTGTGCCACCCATGACCTGCCTCGTCTTAGTCTATGACCCTTGACCATATCAATGGCTGCATGCAGCGGGTGATCCCTATCTGCGGCAACTCTCAGGTACCATTTGGCCTGAAGGACCCTATGCCTATCCGTCATTGTTGCTTGAGAGAGATGTCAACAAGCTTAAGCTGACTGCTGCTTTCTTTTAATCTATTCATACTGACGTCTGACGGCGAACGAAAAAGAAGAGGAAGAAGGAAAGCTCCAAATCAAATCGTTAAATGTTTTTGCTCCTTGTTATGATTGTATGCTCTCTTATCTTGTCGTGAGGGTGTTATCTTCTCTGCTTTAGCCAGATGTCTCCCATAGTAAAACTGTTCAAGTATTCTCATACTTTGCATTTTTAATTTTCGTTGAGCTTTTATTCTCCAAAGACGTGTAGCGTAGTGGCTAGACATTCACCTGCCACCTAATGGTCATGATTTAGATCCGCATAGGGACGGATTTGAATGTTTACAATTGAACTGGGTTCCCAGGTCTAAAAGCCTTCAGTGTGTACCATGACATGTTTTAGGAAGTAAAGGTGGCCGGCTTGATACCGACTATATCACACACCAAGAGCAGATTGATTTATGGAAATATGCTTTCTAGTACTGCATACCCCATGAGTTTTAAAGCGTTTAAAGGGGTCTTTAACATTAAATACTAGCCTTTCATACACACGTGCTGTATTTACATAATCTTCCTTGCCCCCGGAAATGAAATTTCGTAGCAATTACTACAAAGTCGTCCATGTTTTACCGGGATCCGTAACGACAGCCAAGAATAGTTACGCTGTAAACCTACCTACCATGCGTGTCGCAAGAGGCGACCAAGGAGGGTCGATGCGAGATTGGCTACCTTATCCAGTAGAACACTTTATTTGCAATATCCAGCCAATCATGAACAAGTCAGCAGAGGACTTGGTGTAACCTGGTAGAAGGTCGATGCTTCATTGGTCGACGAAAGCTAGAAACAGAGGAAGAAGAAGAACCACAATGAGACGGAAATCAGGTTGAGATACCCTCCAGTTCAGATCCATCTTGAGAATGGGAGAGGATGGAAGAGGTAATATTTTCATAGTCTGGTGAATGTATTGTAGGAAAACAACTTACACAATATTAGTATCTATGACATGTTATTTGTATCAAATTACACATCACTTTATTGCGTTTTCTTCATACTAAGAATTAGTTTTCAAATCATTCATATTTATTGTTTCCAGATCGTTCATTATTCAGATATGTTTAAAGCAATATAATTGTTCTTGTTGCATTTGCATGATTTCCATGCCTGACTGATAATTCAAACAGGGTTTCAAATCCCCTCTCTCTCTCTCTCTCTCTCTCTCTCTCTCTCTCTCTCTCTCTCTCTCTCTCTCTGTCTCTCTCTGTCTCTCTCTCTCTCTCTCTCTCTCTTCTCTCTCTCTCTCTCTCTCTCTCTCTCTCTCTCTCCCTCTCTCTGTCTCTTTCACGCACACACTCACACATGCATACACACACAAATATAACACAGGATGGCAAAAGAGTGCAGGTCTGTTGTCTTATCTGTCTGTCTTAAATCGGGCACGTTCAATTAGAAAATATATATTTACAGCAAAGTACTCCAGGGTGGGTTATGTGAGATATTGTAGACAATGCCAAGCATTTCTTGTTTGTCCATTAAAAAAACACAAGGACTGCTAGCAGTTATAATACTGCGTGATAACGACAAGATGCCGGCGTCTGTGGCGAAGAGGTAGCGAACGGGATTCGCAGTTCCACATATAGCGTTCGAAATCATATTCAGGCGATTTGAAAGCAGAGCACAGTGTGTTGATATTTAACAACAGTATGAGCGTCGGTCGTCCAGAAAGCAATGGCAAACTACTGAACGTAAACTTGCCTTGTAAATCACAAATACCAAAAAAAAAAAAAAAGGTTTGCTTGATGGCAATGTCCTGAAAGAACATGCAATTAACTTGTTTAACCGATAGAAAGCACATGATCCAAAACAATGTATGTCCTTAGTGAATTTAAACTTTGAAACAACAGAAATATGTTGCACAATTTATTGCATGGCATATTTCGCATGAAACATTTAAAACACATAGTCACGGGTATTATTCGAATGCTGGACATTTGTTATCACCACGGTAATTTCACATTTAAAACGAACTCTTTCTGTGTGCATAAAACTGACTCGAACAGCCAAATTGCTAACGCCTTACTATAATCGAGCAATCTTTTATTGTTCTTCGAATACAGTATACCCACCGCATTTTCTTTTTTAACGTTATTGCCATAGTTTGTGAGGTTTTGAGAAATCGACAAGGATTGCGTTGTATAGCCCCTCGACTACACATTGGTTTCTTTTCCATCCACACTGCTATATGTTCGGCTACTCGTTTTTCTAATTATCTGTCCGTTATACCTGAATAAGTTGATAAATGTAGTCTGATTTAGTGTGCGGAGACAATGGTTCTTTAACAAAAGGAGTAGGTATCTAAGTGGCTTTACATTCGATCATTTATTCAGTTGCCAGCAGCAGTCTGTAGGATATAAACCAAGTGCAATCAAGTCTGTGGGATATACACTAAGTACAATGAAGTCTGTGGGATATACACTAAGTACAATGAAGTCTGTGGGATATACACTAAGTACAATGAAGTCTGTGGGATATACACTAAGTACAATGAAGTCTGTGGAATATAAACCTAGTGTAATGAAGGCTGTGGGATATAAACCTAGTGTAATGCAGTATATGGGATATACACCAAGTGTAATGACGTCTGTGTAACAATAAACAGAGTTGTAGGCTGGACTATTATCACCCGTGTGACTATGGGATACGTTCTGGTCAAGATCCGGTAGTAGTTGGTCCCCTGACCCCCTCAGACTCCTGAACTCTGCTTTTTCTCACGCACTCAACCTGGGGATCCTACCTCTAGGGGCTCATTCTGTACAGTAGACTTAACTCGAGTGACGTCATCCTAACAAGAGTTATTGTATTAAACAAGATAGTACAGGAGTGGACTAGAAGTAGACTAAGGCAGTGAGGATGTCGACCAGATAGATAAAGAAGGATTGTCAGGTTTATATCTGAGCTGTCATCAACGGACAGCTCCCAGTTCGGTCTGTACGTCGGACTGTCCTCGTTTTCTCACCCGCATCCGAAGGGTTGTCCTCCCAAGAGTGCGGACTCGTCAGGCAGCTGAGTGATGATAGCTGTCCCTCCAGTGACGATCTGAACTTCAACCGTCTCTCCTGTGAACAGAGGCCATCCCTGTGCTCTAACAAATGTCAATACATCAAAACACCTTTCCTTACTGAGGCCATCGTAATTCTCGACACATAAATGTTCTGACCTCAGACCGATGTAGATGGTCCACCGAAGAAAGCACAGTCTCTCACGGGAATGTCAGTAGTGGGTAGGACCACCAATGCTTCACTGCGTGACAGCAAGACGCTCACACAGTCAAAACTTCCGTCGGAGCATGGTAGCTCATATCCCAGACGGAACTGTCATCTATGACCGCATCATGGCCAGGATAAATCACATGAGCCATCTTGGAATGACATAAAATGTTCTTACTTGTGCAAGTTGGGGTTGGTGGTTTCTGAGCCGGACCTTCAGACTAGGTTGTAACGTGGCTGAATGGGCTCTTTCAGGCGGAAACCTTGTGCGCTGCTCTAACACTAGGGAGTTCGCTGAATCACTGGCTTCTGGTACTGGCTTGGCTCCACCTTTCCATCTTCAACACAGACTGGGTTGATGCTTCACACTAGAAAGCTGACCCTGTAATGAGAGCAACCTCGTAACAACCCTGCGTACTTGACTTATACACGGGCTGCTACGCTCTCAGTAATTATTAGGCATATTACCCACATACCATCTAACCCTGTTCATAAAGAGGGTGTGTGTGAGAGAAGACCTGTGAAAGGGATCCTCATTTATCAGGTAGCCCCTTGATCAGTTTTGTCTTGGCAGGCCTACGTTTCCCAGTGTATGGGTCCGGTCTTCACAACATCAATGATATCCGGAATCTATCGGTACACCATTCCGTTTTTCTTCCTCTCTCTCTCTCTCTCTCTCTCTCTCTCTCTCTCTCTCTCTCTCTCTCTCTCTCTCTCTCTCTCTCTCTCTCTCTCGCTCTCTCTCTCTCTCTCTCTCTCTTCATCCAAGTGTGTTTCCCCACTGGGTTCTCAGCCCAGACCAAACAGAAGCAGCTGCCATCTCATCCAGCTCTTTCCCGTACACGAGCATGGCAGGAGAGTAGTAGTATAATCGGAGTCACGCCAATACCACCACCCCACACCCCAGCGTTGGGCACCGATACCGCCACCCTAGCATCCCCTAAGGACTGTCGAATAGGGGTCCGCAGCGACCCCCAGTCGCCCCCTAAGGGCTCGAATAGGGGGTCCGAACCGACCCCATTCGCACCCCTAAAGGGGTCCGATCCGACCCCAGCAAGAGAGGCTCGCCTCGGTACTATCATTCTGACTCGATATATTTCTCATAGCTATCTCATTTCTCATATTTTGGAATTAAAGCTGTATGAGATATAGGGGTACGCACCATGAACAAGTGTCGGTGGCTACTGTTGGGGACGACGCGCCAGTGTGAGAGGCGGTGTAGGGGGGAATTCTGTCGGAAGCACAACGCGCATCTCAAGAAGGGGGGATTCACAGTCGCCTGTACGAGCTGCGGCATCGTAGTATGGGATGCCATACAGCCACCGCCGCAAGGCCGTCCTTGCCGGGGAGATAGCTCAGGCAAGAGACGCAGTCCGCGCCACCCGACTCGAGCGGGCCGCCACCACCGGCGGTATCCAGCTCTTCGGGGGTTAGTCCAGGACGCAGCGCAGCACTCGCGGGAGGCTGCGCGGTTGGAAGACGAGGTCACCGTCGCCCTGCGAGCGCGTAAATACGCCGCCCGGGCCCTAGCGCACTCGTTACAACGCTTCGCCGTGTTAGACGTCAATTCAAGAAGGCGCTATCTACACCCGGAGCCACTAGCTCGACTCATCACCCAGCGCGGTCCCCAACTCCTAGAGGAGGTAATCCCCAAGGATAGGGAAGAGCGGGGGAGGCGAACAATCATGTGGAAGCTCTTCCGAGGGCTAGATGGTACGACGCTAACGCGCTCTACCTCAGCACCATGGCTATGGGCATGCCGTGTGGGAAAGAGCGAGTGCTCCACGCAGAAAACCCCCAAGAGGTAGCCCCCAAGATCGAGCAGCAGGTGTTAAAAGGCCAGCTGTTTGGATTTGTCAAGTGTAATATCTCCACCCCCAAAGCCTTGTGGCCAAAGTTCGAAGAAATGGCACCTCTCTTTATGAACCAGGCAGTACCGGAGGCCTTAGTAGCGCCGGAGATGTTGGAATACCTGAAACGCACCGGCCGCCAGCGGTCGGGGTGTAAGAAACTACTGGGCCTCCTTGAGGCCGACGGAATCTTGCTGTACACCCCGCTGTTGAAATGGTATCTAGAACACGGACTCGAGCTGGAGGCGGTCTATACAGTCATCCAGTATGAGCCAAAGAAGCTCTTCACGTGGTTTGTTGAGCAAGTAACCGAAGCGCGCCGCCTCGGGGATGTGGACAAAGCGAAGGCGATGCTGGCCGAGGCTATGAAGCTTCTAGGCAATTCAGCATACGGAAAGCTCATCGAAGCACTCGAGCGCCACACCAACACCAGCTACACCCGAGACGAAAAAAACAGTGGATCAGGCACTGCGTTCCGCCTGGTTTGACGACTTCACAGAGATAGGCGACGCATACGAGATCAAATCGCGTAAGCCACGTGTGATCATCAAGCGTCCTTTCCAGGTAGGCATCGCCGTGTATCAACTGGCCAAGCTCCGCATCTTAGAATTCTACCATGACTTTGTTGACCTGTTCGTGGATCGCAGGGACTATGAGGTCATGCAGATGGACACCGACAACCTGTACATCGCGCTGAGCACCCTCAATCTCGAAGAGGCGGTAAAGCCTGAGATGAAAGAGGAGTTCAATCGTGTGAAGAGGGAGTGGCTTGCCTGGGACAAATGGAGCGGGCGAACCCCCGGCATCTTCAAGACCGATTTTGAGGGGAGTCGAAGCATCGCTCTCTGCAGCAAATGCTACATCTTCGACGGGGACGTGAACACGAAGTTCTCGTGCAAGGGGGTGGGAAAAATGCAGAACACCATGACCAGGGGGAGATACAAAGCCGCCTTAGAGGGGTCCGTAGACAGAGTGGAGAACCAAGGGATTCGCATGCATAACGGGCAGATGGTCAGCTACCAACAAGGCAAGCTGGGCCTCAGCGCGTATTATGACAAACGGTATGTCTTACCCGACGGTATCCACACGCAGCCCCTCGAGTACCGCAAGGTTGCCGCGGAGTGAGCCCTCACTGTTTAGGGAGGATCCGGTCAGGAGGCATTTGGATGTCGGGAGGAACAATCAGCAGCTCTTCGCGAACGAAGCCCCTAGCCGGCCCATCCTCCAGGTAGTACAGCGCAGGCTGCCCATCCTGGCAGACAGTTTTACGAATCTCGAGTACTGTTAATGACCAAGAAGGATCAGTCGCCCGGCGCCGGCCACCTTCAGGCTCATGCTCCCCAGGCGAGCTTGCATACAGATACCGAACTAGCGCATCAGACGGAATCACAGGTTCCTTGAGGCCGATAGTACGGTGAACAGGAGCGGCCGGTGTATGGGATACAGAAGTGTCCTTAATGGCATCAACCGGCTTCCGACCCGTCAAACGAGTCACCTCACCGTTAAGCGCCGCGACCACCTGAGGAAGAGCCTGAACCCATTCAACCGAACGTTCAGAGGACCCTCAAGCTGCCAGTAGTAACTCTTGGGCGTACTGGGCACCGAACAGCCTCTCTGCCAGAGTGCGATTGAACCTCTCGACGATCGCCTGCTGCCGGTGATTCCCAGCTTCTCCACGCCGTATCTGTGTTTTATGCTTCGCTGTTAGCTGGCTCACGGCACCCATAAACTCACGCCCCGGATCAATCTGCAGAAGCTGTGGCCATTTGAGTGGCCCGCGTTTGTAAATTCGCTCTAGAGCCAAAGCCACCCCTTCACTGCTCTTGTCAGTCAAAGCCTCTGCTTCCTTAAACCGTGAGGCAACATCCACAACCGTCAAGGCATACTTAAATGTCTTACGACCAACCCGGTCATGTGGTAGGTAGAGCAAGTCAGCCTGATGGACGGCATTCGGTCTATCTTCATCAATAGATGGCCGCGGAATGTAACGAGGAGCGGGTAGATAGATCTGAAAAATAGCTTGCTTCTTGAGCCAGTCTCGGGCAACATCCTCTGAAACATTAGCTGCATCAGCGAGCTTCTTAATGGCCGCCAAATCTTTCCAATAACCCTGAGGGCTGTAGTAGATATCCTCCAGACCTTTCATTTGTTACTGGGTAGCAGCGGTCAATCTCTAAAGCAACTTATAAGCAACAATACCCGTCGCTTCCAACCCAAGAACGATGAAAGTGATCTCGCGGTCTTTCTGCGGCTCAGATGGCGCGTAGAAATCCGACAGGCGAGGTTCAGGCTCGAGGGGCTCGACACGTTTGCCGGAGATCAGGCTGTATTCCCGCATGGCCTGGTCGACATCCTAGAAAGAGTGAACGGCGTGGCCTTCGCGCTGTAGCTCATCGTTGAGCCAGTCCAGCCGCGCGGTTCTCTTTCTCGTCCACTCAGCCTGGGCTGCCTGTAGCCGCTCGACAGCCTCAGCGTGCCGCCTCATTTCTTCATGGGCATCTGCATGCCCTAGCTTGGAAAAGAGGTAGTTGCCCCCCGTAAACGCGAGGGCATTGACAACAGCGCCCCCTATCATCATTGCGACAGAGGCCATAGCTAGCGGGGCTGACACTGTAAGGGCTTATGCAATATATCAGCGGGGATCAAGCCCTCTTTGATAAGCAAATCTCGGAGTGCTAAAGCGATGGACGTGTCTAAAACCATCATCCCAATGTCATACATATCAGCATCTAGCTTGGGCAAGGTTGCCCCTTTGAAAATCACCTTGGTCAGTTTTGCGGTGCCTACCGTAAGTGCGGCCACCACAGCGCCGTGGTAAACGGCATTAACAATAGCTCTCCCATCAACGCATGCCATTATTCCATATAAAATGGATCTCTATTCTTTAATACGTTAGTATCCGGTCGCTTGGAGGGCGCAGGCGGGGCAGGTGCTTTAGTCCGCCGCATTTTCTGCCTAATTACTCCGACGACAACGACAACGCCTGTCACTCCGATAATCCAGGGAGTCCAGCCGCGGTAATCAACTGGCACCATTGGAAAACAGCGGTGGTGGGGCCTGCTCTTGCTCCGGGGCTAACTTTCGTTTCTTCTCACGAACAGCCTGCTGCAGAGCTAGAGACAACCTCTCTGCTTCACGACTCTTTCGAGCAGCAACTCCTCTCTTCCCAGCCACAACTTTTCTGGGGTCCTTCGTCACTAGTTTCTCCGTCTCCTGTGGAGAAATTTCGGGGGTCTCCTCGTCCATCTTGTTCTTGCTTAGGACAGATATGTCCAAAATGGCTGTGCCTAAAAGTTGCTAGCGCGGCAGTTGCAGGTGCTAAGCACATGCCGAACTTATGGTAGAGTTCACATGTAACTGTGTTTAGCGCATGCCCTAGAAACGGGTCGGCCTCCAGGTCTGTCACCAAAGCTTGATTATCAGCAATGGGGAGGAACATACTTGCCACTTGTGCGTACATCTGTAGCATAGCCGTGCCCAGGGTCTTTGTTATTGCAGCTCCAAGCCTCGCCTCGTGCCTCGCATATAGCTTCTCAATTTCTTGATCAGGCAAGGCCTCAACCTGTTCCACTGTAAGTTTGGAGTACTTACCTCCTATATACTGCCCGGCACGTCCCCCAGCCGCAAGTGCTGCCAGCCTTTCACGATGCAACGCATGTCCGGACTGTGGCGTTGTGAAAGGTGGTGTTGCATGTCCGGACTGTGGTGTTGGTGCATGTGGTGTTGCATCTGGAGCAGACTCTGCTGGCTTTGCCTCTTCACGTAACAGCTGGTCGAGTATGGTGTCACAATCCATCACAGCGTTTGCAAATACCCAACGTCTAACTCTAATATAGGAATGCACAGCCCATCCAAGCACACAACATGTGCATATCAGTTGTAATACAACTAAGGCTGTTACATGGTAACAAAGCACTGCTTCATACATGCTTAAGTGGTGCTTAGCTGATGCTTAACATATGCTTAGCTGATGCTTAACATATGCTTAGTAACAGTATCTAACAAACCTCACCAGCTTTGAGCACTTTATAAGAAAATAGGAACTTGGTCCTCAGTACCAGCTTTGAGAACTCATTAGCTTCGAGTTGCTTTCGCACCCCATCACGTTCCTCCCTAGAGTGGATGACGTAGTTCTCGTCCAGGCAGTCTTTAAAGCTATCCTTATTCTTGGAATGGAAGAACGCCACCCACTTTGTCTGAGCCCTGAGGCCTTTCGCAACGGCGTTGTACTTCTGGGTTTGAACCCACAGACTTTGCTGGGCATGTCGCCCGCTAAAAGCTAGATAAGTCAACATAGTCCGCTTATGCACAATAGCATCCTCTGCGCTGCAGTCATCAATGATGTATAACGTCGGCGTCCCCTGAAACATTTTATAGAAGGCCTCTAGCCATTTGAGCAGCCGATCACCGGGGTCAAATATGAAGACCTCGGTATCTGACCACACCCACGGCCGGGCCCGGTATGTTTCATTGTATCGTACCGAAGGACAAGCAATGACAATATGCTCGAAAACGCCCCTGTACGGGCCTTCCAGGAGGTCGAGAATGAATTCTGTTTTACCACACGATGTGGGGCCCGTGATGATGGCCGAGTGTGGCTTAAGTGGGAACTCCATTAATAAACAGCACTAACGAATCTCCCGGTGTCGATGTTCAGCTGTTCGTCCATAACTAAATAAACGTAGCAGTACAGTGGTCCCGCAGGTTCGGCCTCTTTCGTGATCTGGAGAGTGATGCCCTCAGACCCGTTCTCTACACGCCGGCCGCTGCCGTGAAGATGGTCATCGTCGGAGGTCCGGAAGTCCAGCCACAAGCAGAATTTTGTCGTCAAGTACTCGCCTAGACTGACATCGAACAATCCAAGCTCTTTGGCGACTGCGCTTGTCTCAGGGTGCCTTTTGAGGCCACCGGCGAAGAATTTCCTCGCTTCGTCCCAGAGCTGGTGTGGTGCTAAGCCGTGCGCAAATAGCTGATTCGCTTGTCCTTCTACGATGACTTCAACTTTGGTGATCTGCGGGTTATAAAACAACTCTGTTTGGCGTGAAAAATCTTTGTGGTGGGCGGGATCCTCCCATAATAGGAGAATTCCTTTCAAAGACTTACAGGGCGTGTTCAGATTGATGTTTCATATCGAGTCCTCCTTTTTCTGAGGGATCCGTCTATGCCGTAGGACCCGCTCGTATAACACTACCATACGGCTCTCATACATGCTACGAATTAGCCGGGCCAACGTGGGTTCAGTGACTACTTCGTACTCGAGACAGATGTTTTCTAGGGAGTATGAAGAGTTGCCGGCATCTTTACCAGTTGCGCGAATCACGCGGGAAGCGTCGTTAAAGGTCAACTTCATCTCCAGCCGATCACTAAGAGCAGATTGGTAGAAGGGCGCATACGTTTCAAGCAGCTCAAAGTCTAGTGGTATGTAGTACCTGTTTTTGAAGGCCTTTGTGATGGCCACGTCTGGCGCATTGGCGGGGGGCAGAACAACAGCATCCGCTGCACCAACACGCGCCTTGGTTGCATTCATGCCGGTGCTTGTATCAATGCCTTGATACACAGCGCTCGCCTGTTCCGATCGGCTCTTCCAAAGATCCAGGTAGATGTTGTAGACGTCACTGTCCACAAGAGAGAAGACTTTATTGCCCGAGAGCCTGACGGTCAGCTTTTGAACCAGCGCTCGGCCGAGGTTTTGGACCACCAACCGGTTGACATCAGGGGAGCTGAGGTCAACATTGAATGCCAGCCGCACTGACCCAGGCACGATAACATCGCATGCACCGAGGTTGGGAAAACGAACTAGTAACTGCTGCTTCGGACCGATCGTAGAAGGATTGTTGGTCACGATTATCGTTTACCGCAATCCTTTCACACCGAGCGGCTCCCGGAGACGGCGGTAAGGGTTAAGCTTACGACCATATATACTTGAAGACATGGTTAGTTGTTTATTGTTATTGCTTTGTAGCAATATCTAATATGGATAGAGTTGAGCTGACTGATTTTGGTGGTGAAGAGGGGAGGCCTGAAACGGGTAAGGAAGAGACAGGCCTCATCGACAACGATTTGATGTCGATAATCCCCGCACTGTTAATGTCGAGTGGCCAGATGTGTCACACAGGGACCTGCCGCCCAGTTTACTACTGGAAATAGAAAATAGCACCATTAAGGACTATTTTGCCATGGTGGAGACGCTGTGGAGTATCACGCCTATAACGGGCATAGATTATACAAAAATTAGGTTTGGTCGCAGGAATGCGCTCTATGTTGGGCACGAAAGGATTACACAGTATGATAATGGCATGCCGTTAGCTTTGAATAGCCTCAGACCGCGTGTCAGAGAGGCATTGGGGTTTGTGGGCAAAATACCACCCAAGGCTGTCACCGTCCTCAAGCAGACTGATAGTTCTCTGGCGCGGGAAGAAGATGCTCTAGGTGGTTCAGATATTCACGATGTCCCACAAATAGCTTCAAATGTTGGCAATATCTTAGACCGGGCCATGTCGAGTCCAGAAGTGCAGCAGGTTTTAGACACCTCACACTTAGACCAGTACCTGGGGGAGAAAGGTCTACCTCCAGTGAGAGAACTCCGAGGGCTCATGGCGCTTGACAAAGCGGTGACGTCGATTAAAGGTAAGCTCACAAACTACCTCGTTATTCTCGACCAGCAAGATAAAGAGATCGCCATACGGCGACTTTCAAGAGCAAAAGATTGCCAATATTGAAGAAGCTAAGAAGAGGCTTTTAATAGAAGTCGCTGAGTTACACGCAGACTTGCGCACCCAATTCAGTCAGATCCGTGAAACCATTCATCGGGTGGTCAATGAAGACACCACACTGGGTGAGAGGCTGCGGACTCTGTTCCGAGAGCAGGGCATCACCATAGCGAGCATTCGCACAGCGATCGGCCTCTTAATTTCCACTATCACCCTAGCCCTTACTGGCGGCGGTGGGGGTGGTGGTGGTGCACTCCCTACCCCACCGCCTGGCCCGCCACCTGGCCCTGGGGCTAAGGAATTGATTCGACAGAAGCTGAAAGACATAGCGAGCCTTCTGGCCAGGCTAGGTGGTAAGGCTGCGGCGGCACTCCCGGGAATCATAGGCGGTATTATCTCCTGGCTCCTTAACTTCTTGAGTAAGGGTGTGGGATGGCTGGCTGGAAATCTCTGGGCATTAGTGGTTGCACTCGGTGGCTTGCTGCTGCTGGCTATCAGAGAGCGGCTATTTTCGAAGTAAATGAACTAACCATAGGGCCACTAGACCTGCTGCGACACCCCCAGCAATGAGTGCTATCTTTTCGTTTTGATGCTGCAACCCAGCTGCCTTATCAGCTATGCTGGTGGCCGGCTGCGCTGGCTGAGCAATGCTGGGCAATTCTACCGTAGGGTCTGGGGCATTAATGGTTGTATTCAGGCCACGCTTTAGGCCTGGATCTGCGATGACGATCATGTTGTTATATCCAGCTATCTGGCCAATGCGGAGCAGCATGTCGCTGGGGGCCATATACAACCCCGTTCCAAAGACATAATTAACTTTTGAGCTCGCGTTTTGTAGCACGTCCTGATACCTTTTGATGGCCGCCGTGAGATCGACGGGCGCAGAGATGGCGTCTTCTACTAATACCAGGAATTGCTTCTGGGCATCAAACGCCGTTCCAGTTCTCAGAATGCGTGTTCTAGTCTGCGCCTGGGCCCCTAAGATGGCCCACACATAGGTTCGAATGCTGCCAGGGTGAGTGAAACTCTGTGAGTTGTTAAGAACGAAACGCCGCCAGGCGGAGTCAGCTTGAGGATCATCTTGTGAGATGTAATCTGTGTGTAGTACATCGTTTGTGGTCTTTTGTGTGAATGATAATCGCTTTGGGTCATATATACCACCTTGGCCGTCATTCAGGACGTGATAACCACTATTCGTCCAGTAAATGTATACACTCCCCAACCCGTTATTCCCCCCGAGCCGTCTCCAGTTATTATTCTGGGAAATCCCAAATTCCGCGCTTATACGCTGATAGGCTCTTACATTGTAGGGATTTTCAAAGGCAGTCCAACCCTGGTCTTGTGGTAGAGCCACATTTCTTTGAGGATTCGACGAATCTGGTAGTAGACATGGAATATAAAGACGGCTTGCGTTAGTGTGTCAGGGTCGGACAGATGCTCCTGTGCGGACACCCCACACCCCGCCGTGACACACCATACTGCTAAGTTGAGTTGGTTTTGCCAGAATTGCATCGGATTGCTGTCCCAGCTTGTACGATCTGGTCTGACTCCTCGTATGGCAACCGGTATTTTTCAAACACGTTGGGGAACTGTGCCTGAAAGAATCCTTGGAGGTTGACCTGTATGTCCACCTTCATGAGATCCTTTATTTGCGCAAACGGGTATTCCCCACCCGCCGGTTATTTGGCGTCCTTATTGAACTCGTAAGCAGTCATTATTATTAGCTGTGCTAATATGTATCTCACACTTAGCAACGTCCAATACGGGGAACCCATCCCCGTCAACCCGGTCCTAGACAATCGCGATGGTGACCTAGAGGTGGCTATTGTGAAATTGTTGTTCTACCCCTCATGGGTTAATATTTTCGCGATCTGAAAAACAATTAGTTCAAACTTGGTGACGAAGTTGTTACTATCCCCTCCGGGTATTATGATGTCTGTGCTCTCAACAAGCAATTCTTTGAGCCACGGAAGCTCTCTCTTTCTCTTAACCCCGCAACTGGCCTTGTAAGTCTCGGTGGTATAAAATCGGGGGTGATCATATCGTGGGGAGGGCTAGGTGGGGTTCTTGGGTTCGGCTTAGACGATAGAAGTAAGCTGTTCAATGAGGTGTTTACATTCTCTGCGTCGAAGTTTCCTAACCTTATCATATATACTTAGTTGTACATTCATCTCGAGCGTCTATCATCATATAAAAACCGTCATAATCCGCATCCCTCCACACTCCTCCGGGCTGTACCCGTTAAAAAAGAAGGAATGTAATCAAGGGAGACATCGAGATTTTCTCTGTGCCTCATTAAAAAGCTGGAAACTGGAACGGTAGGGTGCTATAAGACTTTCGGTTCGAGATGAAAAGGGTGACGACGTGCCACTGGCTTATCTAAGCTGTGTGCTCCACATCAGACATGGCCGCTCCGCCGGGTATTTTGCGTCCTTAGTTGAACTCGTAAGCGGTCATTATTAGCTAGTGCTAATATGTTATCTCACACTTAGCAACGTCCAACATGGGGAACCCATCCCCTCAACCCGGTCCTAGACAATCGTGATGGTGACCTAGAGGTGGCTATCTGTAGAATTGTTGTTCTACCCGCGTGGGTTAATATTCCAAGGAAGCTGCAAAATAATTGGTTCATATATGGTGACGAGCGTGTTACTATCCCCTCCGGGTATTATGATGTCTGCACCCTCAACAACCAATTCTTTGAGCCACGGAAGCTCTCTCTTACTCTTAACCCTGCAAATGGCCGTCTAAGACTCAGTGGTATAAAAAGGGGATGGCTATACAGTTTGGAAGGCTAGGTGAGACTCTTGGGTTCGGCTTAAACTATAGAGATGATGCGTCATATTATGCCGAGTCTTCAGTCGCGGGGTCAAACTTTCCTAACCTTATCATATATAAAGAGTTGTACGTTCATCTCTAGGGTCTATCATCAAATGAGAACAGTCACAATTCGCTTCCCTCCACACTCCTCAGGGCTGTGCCCGTTAAAAATGTGGAATGTAATCAAGGGAGACACGAGGTTTTATCTGTGCCTCGTTATAAGAAGTTGGAGACAGGAACTCTAAGCGTTATTAGACTTTCAGTCCGTCGATGAACAAGGCAATTCTGTGCCGCTGGCATATCTAAGTTGTGAACTCCACATCAGAAAACACAATGGCTGATTCAGAAGGTCCAGGAAGGCATCGCCCAAGAGCCTGCTCTACCCTAACCTTTGCTGATTTAGCCGACACTATTGGGTGGCGGGAGCCGGGTCATAACTACAAGATATATGGCCTCCAGCTCACTCCCCAGGGGATCTATGCTCGTGCCGCCATAGACCATCCCGACGACGATGACTGGGATCTGCAGCTTGAGCTTCGCAAGGGATATACTCATCTCGAGCCCAATGGGATACTTATCAGGTTCACCAACATGGGCAAGGCGTTTGTGAGTTATCAGGCCTGCAAGACGGTCAGACGCCCCAACAAGTCTCCTATTGTGACCTACCAGTCATTTCTGAAAATGCAGTGCGCCAAGCCTCTCTTCTATGCCGTATCGGTGACTGAGGCTAAAGCCCAGGGGACTAAATATTGCTTGAAGGCCGTTACAGAGTGTAAAGCCGACCTTGATATGAAGGGTAAGCCTCCCAAGGAGTCAACCATCTATCTCGAGCTAGCTATTGGGACTGCGGCGCAGACTGAGGTTGTCCCAGTCCTTCCTGGGGTCTCTATTAAATGGAGTGCGTCAACACTCCCCAGGCATGTTGCTCTCGTAATCATTTCTGCGGCCGACGGGACGTGGGCGGCCCGGGCAACAGAGACGGACATTATAGTAGAGCTCGGTGAGGTTGCGGTGGATGAAATCATCTTTAATACCGTTACTGCTTTTGTCCGGCTTTTGTTCACTACAGGGCCGATTAGCACCGTTCGCATTGAACATTTAATATCTCAGTTGAAGAAGTAGGTTTGACGCGCAAAGAATAATGTCGCTCTATCCATCATTTGATACTAGTGACGGCGGTACCTATCGCATTCAAGAGATTACCCGTCTTCGGAAGTCTCTGGAAGATGAAAGGGACAAACGGGCTGCACTGTATAAAAAATATCGACGTGCCGTTAATGCATTAGACGCTGTGGACAGCGTGATGCTGGCGGCTAGCCTTGGTATGGGTATGGGGGGGGGGGGGGTGTTGGGATTCTCACCACCATTATCGCTGCCCCTGTAGTTGTCAGGCTGGAGATAGCTGCCCTAGCTTGTGGAATCATGTCCGCTGGGAGCAAGCTAGCTTTCCGCAAACTAACATCGAAAGCTAAGAAACACGATGAAATTTGCACTCTGGCGACGGCTAAGCTTTCCGGTATAGCCGACCTTGTTTCAAATGCTTTGGATGATGGGAGAATTACAGACTTGGAGTATAAAATAATTACAGCTAAAGAAAAAAAATTTCACCAGTTGAAAATAGATATTCGGAGCAAGGCGCCGGCGGATATGGACGAAGAGACAAAAAAATCTCTCATTCTGAAAGGAAGGGACGAGGCACGGGCAGAATTCGTAAAAGCGATAGGATCGAAATAACTTATGTACACGATCAGGGCAGTTTGGAACCACCCCCCCCCCCCCCTTTTCCACCGAACAATCTGCCACTGGATTTTAGTAATGCGCGGAAGGATATACTCCTCAGATAAACAATGTAAAATTCTGAGGTATGTATGAACATTTTTTACCCTTGCTTTTTTCTCTCCCCCTGTTGTGAATGTTATCTGTTATGTTTTTGCTGATGAAGTCTAATCACCACAACGTCCTGTATGTATTATAATTATGTTATGCAAAGCTGCTTTGTGTTGATGTAATAATATACAACTTACACAGCAGTTCCGTTCACTAATGTAGGCTATACGGTTGTAAGACACTTGGCATCTCAAGTGGGTTTTTTTCCTGTCAACGCGCGTGTGTGCGGGAAGAGTGTGTTTAGTTGGCGGGAGAGTTGCAAAGGGGGAGATGCAAAATTGGCGAGTGTATTTAGTTGGTGGGAGAGATGCTTTTCTTAAAGCTAGTAAAAAAGACTTCCACATTCCGAAGTCACAAGTTTGTGACTTCGGCATGCGGGGAATGCGGGAGTATATAGCTTGAGACGGTTCTCATACTGGGTGGTCACGGCGCACAAGTTTACTTTGTCTCATCCTTGTCAAGGCCGGTAGTGGCTACCCACGGCTTGGGTTGCACCCACTGGGGTAGCCCTGACGAAATTTGTGCTACGCTCAGTGTGTGTGTGTGTGTATGTGTGTGGGTGCGTGTGTATGTGTGTGCGTGCGTGTGTGCGCGTGCGTATGCCCCATTATGCAATTACTACACCTGTTCATCTTTGGTATGGTGGGCGGCCCTCTGGTTCATATTGAAGACTTAGCTTCATCCCTTTATAGAGTAGCAGCTTGATGCCGGTCGTCTTTTCAAACTTCCGAAACATCTTATGAAGCGCGTCTAGTGTGCAACGCTCACACATCTCATATGGTTTCCTAACACCCCTCTCACAGAATATGCACTCTTCTATCACCTCGCCCCGCTTTGCCTGCTCATCGTGCCGAGAACAATAAAGGTCGATGCATGGCGGCCGCAATGAAGTTCTGTGTCGAGATTCGGCCACTCACATCCATAGGTCTCCATCTGTATGTGCCCAATAAGTCAACCTCTAATTCGACGCGCTGCCTGGCGCCCCCTAATATTTCTGGGAGGGGGTCCTGGCTGTTGCAATTTGTGTTGGTGGTGCTCGGCGAGAGAGCGTGCCCGCTCGCCGAGTGCTCCTGTTCGTATTCGCATGTTTGTAGCGGTGCCCATCTTGATATGGCTGGTTGGAACCGCTCTAATTGTGTATCGCGGTATAGTCGCCCCCCCTATAACAAAATATGGTTGCCCGCACTCGCTGTTGCCCTGCCGAAAATTACGCTATAGTTAACAGCCTTGGGTATCCATCTCGATATACACGAGGGAGGGTGTGTGTCTAATTCGTCGGTAGGTTGTTTCGCGCCCTCTCTAGGCTCTGTCGGATATGCGGCGGGGCTCGTTCCAACCCTTGGACATAGATCACCTTAACGCCTGTTTCTTCTTCAAGACGCCGGAACATTTTTCCGTAACCTCTTTGACGCAGCGTGGGCACTCCCTTTCACAGCACTCATCTATCAACACGCCATACAATATTTCCGCGGTGTGTCGAAAGCAAAAGCCGCTACCGCTGTGGGGGCGGCCGCAGCGCACGCCAAGCTTGGACCGCTTACAACCCTCCATTTTTAGGTATGAGGGAGGTGTCTAATTCGTTGGTCCCCGCCGCGCTGAGCGGAGGTCTGGCTATGAGAAATATATCGAGTCAGAATGATAGTACCGAGGCGAGCCTCTCTTGCTGGGGTCGGTTCGGACCCCCTTAGGGGTGCGAATTGGGGTCGGTTCGGACCCCTTATTCGAGCCCTTAGGGGGCGACTGGGGGGGGGTCGGTGCGGACCCCTATTCGACAGTCCTTAAGGTGGTGCTAGGGTGGCGGTATCGGTGCCCAACGCTGGGGTGTGGGGTGGTGGTATTGGCGTGACTCCGATTATACTACTAGAGTTCCTACTCACTCCTTCCCCCTCTTCCATAAAAGGAAAAGAATATTACCTAACAGGTAAGTCAAACGCAGTGTATACATGGCATCTTCCCCAAGTAAAGGTAGTCATTATATCCCCGTTCGTTTGCCCTCTTTCGGGTGACGTAACCACATAGAACAGGTCTGCTGGTTGTCTGGATCAGCTACAATATTTGTGGGTTGCCCTTAGCAGCATCTCTATAATCGCCTCTCTTTTTCCGCCTCTCCGTGACAGAAAATACTCCAGTGTTGTCTATACATAAAGTTGATACAACTATAAGAAAACGGAGAAGAGTATACAGAAGACGGCGTATCCAGATTCCAACTGGAATCAATTTACATGCCCCGTCGTTATCGAACAATCGAATAATGTAACACGGTAACCCATTCGAACACCATCCCGACGGGTCAACAACGTTCACTGCGTCCCCTAATAATCCTGCTTAAAACCATTATAACCCGATCGGGCCGAAATCCCGGCCTTGCGGTCGCCATGTTGCTCTATTCAAACAGACGACGAGGCCGATCATCGGCCCTGTTTGTAAGAACTGCTTTGATTGGTTAGTTTTTAATAGTACAGACCAATCAAATGCTTCCTTGCAATCGTCAGCCATTTTAGCCTTCACATGGCCGTTTGTAGCGTGATTCAAACAAGTGGATATTAATTTGTGCTTTTTTCCCCGAAGTAACCAATTTTTCGCGGATTTTTGAGTTCTAAAATGGCCAGCTTTGAACCCGAAGACGTACTAGCATTGTCTAGCTCTGATAGTAGCGATTTTGTCAGTTCAAGACTTTCAGATAATGACGTTAGTGATACAGAAAGTGCCCATGAGGGTTTCAACCTCGTGTCCCCGTAGTTTTGTGTATTGGGAATAAAAAGGATCGTTTTATCTATACCCATTCATGGCAATGGCCGGACTAAAAAACATGTCGCCAGTTGATAGCCCACCTATTACAAATGTGAATAGGGACTTCATAGTTGTTGTTTATTTAACCATAAGTGTTTAAAATTATTCTAAAGTGGTGTAGGTATTAAATGAAGAAATATTAGGTGAGTACTATTTTTTTTTAAATATTTAGTACCAATTCATACATAGTGGTATGAAATATTTTATTTTTCACAAAATACAAATGAAGTCATAAAATTTGCATAAACATGAACAAAACAACTTCAATCATACACAGAAATAAACTTTACTATATCCTTTTTAAGAATATATATACTTGTATATACCTATATAGAGTTCTAATATTTTTTTTTGAATTTATAAAATTGTCACTTCAGTCATTTCTGTACTCCAAAAAAAAAAAAAAGGCCCCGTCTTCTTCAGAGGGAAACCTAAATTTGGCCCAATGTTGTTCCGTCCTAAAAGGGTTTAACGTAGCGTTCCATCCCTTGCCACTCGACTGGGACTTGACCAGTTCGCTGGACGTAACCACGGAACAACGCCTCTTCTTTACCGCTGCGCTTCCCGAAAATACGGTATGTTTAAATTCGCACGAAATCCCAGAACGTTGCGAGCCGAATAAAGGCATCGGTTAATTTATACCTGATATCCCTAGTCGCTGTGACGGCGTTTTAAAAGAGACTTTGCACCGCATGGCTTTCCGACACACGGTTGACATTCCTCGACCAATAGCAACTAATTAATTATGCGTGACGTGGCCTACGCGCGACCCAAGCGAAATTCGGTCAGCCTATAGCGGGTAATCGTATCATGTGTGGATATGTGGAACACACACACACACACACACACACACACACACACACACACACGCACGCACGCACGCACGCACGCACGCACGCACGCACACACACACACACACACACACACAAAATGTCTCATTACATTGTAACAAAAAACATGCTCCTAACTCGCCGTAGCATCTGTCGAGAGTCACTAACCGCTTAGTAGACAGGCCGGGGTTCTCCCAACGTCGTTCGTTCCACTCGAACCATAATCACACACTGTCACAAGTTACCAACACAACCTTGGACCCCATAACAATTCTCGCGGTCCAAAAGAATGGCCACTTTTACGTGGGCCTCAACTTTCTCGGAGATTTCGTGATCTCCTCACGAGAAAGTTGAATTCCTCTAAGTCTGATCAGGCAAGCTAGAAAATAACTCCATAGAACAGACCTTCTAGAAGATTTGAGAAAGATACTGAAAGGGGATCTCCCTTCAGGGTTTCTCTGGCTAAAATTAGCGCAGTGATTTTCCGTCCTAAATAAGACGTGAGGCCAACCTACCGGCTATCTTGTGACAGTCTGTGGGATATACACCTAGTTCAATGAAGTCTGTGGGATATAAACCTAGTGCAAGGAATTCTGTGGGATATATACCGAGTGCGATGAAGTATATGGGATACACACCAAGTGCAGTGAAGTATGTGGGATATACACCAAGTGGAATGAAGTCTGTGGGATATAAAACTAGTGTAATGAAGTATGTCGGATATACACCAAGTGCAATGAAGTATACGAGATATGCACTAAGCGCAATGAAGTCTATGGGATATAAACCATGCACAATGACGTCTGTGGGATATAAACCATTTGCAAGGAAGTCTGTGGGATATAAATCAAGTGTAATGAAGTATGTCAGATATAAACCATGTGCAATGAGGTATGTGGGATAAGAACAATGTGCTATGAAGTCTGTGGGATATAAACCATGTGCAATGACGTCTGTGGGATATAAACCATTTGCAAGGAAGTCTGTGGGATATAAATCAAGTGTAGTGAAGTATGTCAGATATAAACCATGTGCAGTGAGGTATGTGGGATAAGAACAATGTCCTATGAAGTCTGTGGGATATAAGCCATGTGCAATGAAGTCCGTGGGATATACACTTAGTGCAATGAAGTATGTGGGATATAGAATAAGTGCAATGAAGTCTGGGGGATATAAGCCATGTGCAATGAAGTCCGTGGGATATACACTTAGTGCAATGAAGTATGTGGGATATAGAATAAGTGCAATGAAGTCTGGGGGATATAAACCATGTACAATGAAGTTTGTGAGATATAAACCATGTGCAACGACGTCTGTGGGATATAAACCGTGTGTTATGAAGTCTGGGGGATATACACCAAGTGTAATGAAATCTGTGGGATATAAACCATGCGCAACGAAGCCTGGGGGATATAAACCAAATGCAATGAAATCTGTGGGGTATAAACCAAGTGCAATAAAGTCTGTAGGATATAAACCATGTTCAGTAAAGTCCACTCGTTTGCCTTTTAATACTTTCCATACAACTCCCCCCACCCGCTTTTATTGTTTAAGGCAGCCTCAAATGAAACACAATTTTTGTGTGTGCCAAGATTCGAAACTCCCAAAGAGCAAAATTCGTCCAAAGCCACAGAATCGTTATCTAGAGAACCAAATGTTTCTTTAGTTTTTCTATTCTAAATGTCATTAAAATATACTGGGTTACTGGGGATAAAATGTGCAAGTAGCAGTGAAAATCTAACTATCTAGCTGGCACTTGGTGTCGTCTTATCTCAAACAGTCACGAACTGACTCTCCGTCTTTCTATTAAATACGGGGCTAAAGACACATTCTGTAACCGTTGTCAACTGATACATTTTAACAGGTGAGACACCTCCTTTCATCGTCAGGATAATTGCTAATTCAGAGAAGGTAGTTTTAGAAGATCCAAAAATGGAGGATCCTTTCAAGTATCTTGTTCTGTTAAAACCAGTTTACTCTTGGCAATTTAGTTTGTAGATTTCTGTGTTATTTTAGAAGCCTACATCTGTAAAAACTTATCAAGGCTAGTAAAGAATTAGTAATACATAAAAATTATATACCGGCGATTTCAAAACACAGATAAGAGAGAGGAAGGGCAAGGCCACTTTGTGACCATAATAGAAGGCACATTTATATAGTCAGAGAAAGTAAAGGATGGAAATAAAGTGTTGATTTTCTTTTGACAAAGAAAATGTCCTTAATACTTCTCGACTACAATACAGTCAGTGATGTTTTATCTTATTATAAATATTAAAACAATGAAAAGGAACATCACAATTAATATTACATGTCTATGCCACAACGACTGCATCAGAGGAAGATGACATTCGGGAACTTTATAGTAGTTTACAAGAGACTTTAGAAAAGGTGGAATAAATAGAGACCTCGTTATAATAATAGCCATTTCACCTCGAAACGTAAAGTTAAAAGAAAGAAAGGAGAAGAAGGGGTAAGATACCATTCAGGTATATGGTAAAGGCATAAAATAACTGAGAAACGAATCACATTTTGAACAAACGGCAATCATGAACAAGCTTTCTTGAAGAGCATGAGGAGAAGATGAGAAAGTTCTCTCGAGGCTATATACTGGGCGATTTAGCCCAGTCCTTGAATAAGGTATTGCAGTTTAGACAACAGCAGCTAAGTCACACTTCAACAAACTAATTGAAGTTCAAAATCAAGGAAATTGGTGAAAATTTAATTCCGGAACACAGATATGCAAATGGCAAGATCCCCATTGAAATGGTGCTACAGGACTGCTATAGAGCTTATCATGTCTTTCACGACGCAGTAAAGATCATAATCTTATTTTCGGAAATTAAAAAAAAAAAAAAAACAACATTATGTCTAAATACCAAACTCCATGGCAACCAAATATCACAGTCAGCCAAACAAAGTTATAGAAAATGAAGATATTGAAAGTGACGCAAAAGTTTAATAATTTAGCTCCATAACAGTGAGGTGAAGTCAGATTAGACTGGACATAACAATGTAGAGATTAAACATTATTAATAATCCGCGGTACAGCACCAGAAAATAAAGTTAAGTAAATGTGTGCGTGTGTGTCTGGAAAACATACTTATTTCCTGTGGCAACAAACGGATTTCAGTCACGAGTCAGTTTGCTAATAATCTGTTGACCAGATTAGGCATCCCGGGTAGTTTCGTGGCATATTCCACTGCCTCAGTAGGAGACTCATTCGATGGAGATTTGAACCTAACTGATATTTAATAATAATCATACTCAGTGAACATTAGAACACGGTTGTCAATTATTAGAGCGCATCTTCTATAGATATCAGGTACTCATAAATCGGAGATAAGCTGATGAGTGCCAGATACTTTTCCACATCATGGGTGTTGTTTACTGCATTTTAGGGGCAAGCACTCTGAGATCCCTCGCGATCAGGATCATGCCTATTATGACCATTTATCTGTTGTGTACGACCAGGAGGCCTGGCCGAAGCCTTGCATTGAGTTCGGTAAAGCCAGCACATTGCTTGGTGGCCGCCGGAAGAGAGGTACAGAATATCCCGGTACACGTCACACGGTCTGAACTTGCTCTCCTTGCCTGTGACAGAAATCACAGCACCATTCATGGGTCTAACACTGAATCTACTCAGTGCATGTCTGTGAGGCCAAGGAAGATTCACACAATGAATACCGGAGAATGTTCAGTGTTTACTGGGAATTGTTTCGGAAGGAAATCTGTCAATGAAGAGAACTAACTCGTCATCTCATTATATCTTTTCCCGATATGCACTTGCCTAACACTTCACACTCCATAGAAGAGTCTGCTATGGGACTACTATCTTCTTCTTCTACTGCTTCTTCTTCTTCTGTTGTTGTTGCTGCTGCTACTGCTGCTGCTGCTGCTGCTACTACTGTTGCTGCTGCTACTGTTGCTGCTGCTACTGCTGCTACTGCTGCTGCTACTGCTGCTACTGCTACTGCTGCTGCTACTGCTGCTGCTGCTACTGCTGCTACTGCTGCTACTGTTGCTGTTGCTACTGCTGCTACTGCTGCTACTGTTGCTGTTGCTACTGTTGATGCTGCTGCTACTGCTGCTACTGCTGCTGCTACTGCTACTACTACTACTACTGCTGCTACTGCTGCTGCTGCTGCTGCTGCTACTGCTACTGCTACTACTGCTGCTGCTACTGCTGCTACTGCTACTGCTGCTGCTACTGCTGCTGCTACTGCTGCTACTGCTGCTACTGTTGCTGTTGCTACTGCTGCTGTTGCTACTGCTGCTGTTGCTACTGCTACTACTGTTGCTGCTACTGCTGCTGCTGCTACTGCTGCTGCTACTGTTGCTGCTGCTACTGCTGCTGTTGCTACTGCTGCTACTGTTGCTGCTGCTACTGCTGCTGTTGCTACTGCTGCTGCTGCTGCTACTGCTGCTGCTACAGCTGCTGCTGATGCTGCTGATGCTGCTCTTGACTTTCATCTCACAGTGGAGCATAAGCCCTCAACCAACCCATTCCATGTCCCGTGTAGGCTTGTTTTGTGAGTGGTTGGCTTTGGAGCTGAAGCATTGTTTGTTTTTGTTTTCACAAGATGAGGTATCCAGTTCCACGCCCACCATCATTAGACGCCTCTTACAACACAATGATAGGTTACAGTGATGTTATTCTTTGATTCCCTTATGGACCCCGATAAGAGACGTGCTATGGATTACATTACTTCATTTCACTAATAACTGTTATTTTATGCTGAATAGTACTGAACACCAACACAAGTTTTGTATTTCTTTTCACATATAAGACTGACCATGTCCAGAAGTTGCCTGGTCGCTGCCTTCCTGGCACTGGCAGTGTTTGTGTCTACAATAGACTGCGAGAAGAAAGGCACGAAACTGAAAGGAAAGCGCGACAAATTTGTGGCCAGGGGGCTTTGTGAGAGCAACGAGTTCCAGTGTTCTTTGTACGGCCACTGTATCCCACGTAAGATCGTCGTTTACTGTATAGTATGATTCAAATTAAGTAAAACAACCGTTGAACTGTGCTGAAAATGTCATTAGCAGGATGGGACTAGGTTTCGACATCTGGACTCGTCTCTTGCCAAGTGATGAGAAGACTTACTTTCTATTCCTCCGTGTGTTCAGATTTCCAAAAATGTGATGGCCCAATCACATAGCAGACCCACAGCTAGAAACTGCTTCTGTACATTTACAAAACAAGGTTACAAGTCAGTTGCATATCCTTTACAGGACGTAGCAGCCAACCCCAGCAATTTTGGCTGTTTGTGATTTCTTGGCATGTTTACTTTCAGCGGTTTGCCATTGCTTTCTGAACGATCGGCACTCATACCATTGTATGAAATGTCAGTGCAAGGATGTCTGCTTCCTAATCGCCCGCAGCTGTGCTTGGAACCCTGTATGCGGAATTGCGAATTGCGCTCGTAAGCTCTTAGCCACAGAGGCGGTTTTGTTAAACGGGATTAAGTAACTGTCTCATGTTCGCGCCATGGGGTGTCTAGAGCATATGGGCTAGTCCTGTAGTTATCGACAATCGGCACTGGAAGGGTGATGTCGTCATTGTAACGCAGATGGACTATACTTCCAAATTTATTCCCTGTTATCTATTTTAGCCTGAGTTAGCCTGGCAGTATGAAGCCGCGGCGATGTGAAGGCTTGCACTTTGTCTGTCAGCAGACTTGTGTTCGAATTTTCATTAAAGAAGGGATTTTTTTTTAAAACAAAACATGGCCGAAAATGGGTACCAGGAAATAATTTGGGATGCAAAGGCAGCCGGCGTGATATTGAACACATCATCAGCAGAGTTGCGATGTTTGAACCTTTCGGCCGACATATCCGACTTCTTCAGACATTTGTTGGCCGGTTTACCTTCCCGGCTGTTTCGTTGGACGTTTGACTCTCACTGTTGTGGTGATGTCCCCATCCCAGCTGGTCCATTTAGAACAGCTGAAGACATAACGGCCAGCCCTCGATCGAAAGCAGGAGCAGAGCATGGGCATTCTCCACCATCCAAGGAGGTTTCCATAATTGCACACCCAACGAATCATCACGTCCTGCAGATAGCTGCTGAGCCTCACTTCCGCATATTGGGCCTTCCGTTAACCAAAGGCAGTTTCTCCAGAAACTAGAAGAATGCAGTCTACAGATGACATCCACACTTGTGTGTAATTTAGGGCTATTTTACTTCTTTCTGTTTCATTCTGAGTGTTATTTTTCTCAATACCAGTAATGTTTTCTATAATCTCAGGCAGTTGCTGCTGTCTCCAAGCAGGAAACTTATCTGCACTATAAATGGGTTTGAATGTTGATAAGTTAAGTATTGAGTATGTCCTAATCGTTCTTTTTGCAGTTTCTACAAAGTTGCTACAAAGTCTTCCCTGTCCAAGACCATTAAACCTTTTATACATGGGGTGGTCTGTCAATCTTCTAAATTTGTTCGGCTTGTTGCTGGGCTCTACTAGTACTACCTCTCATAACCTGTATTGCCTTGTAAACAAGTGATCTTTTCTAGTTCGTTAACAGGCGCTGTCTTCAGGCTTCCAGTTATGGAACGCATTCTTTACACCAGCAAGCTTTTTCATGTTTGCCATTATTTGCCTTACTCTTGTTAGATTTTCTCAACCTGTTCCTTTCACTTGTCAGGTGCCGATCAAAGGTGACTCCTAGATAATTTGGATTTTCTTCATGGCGCACTATTTTCCCAGTCTTCTTCTTCTTCTTCTTTCGTTCGCCTGAAATAAGCCTATAACTGCAATGTTGTCTCTTGTATGAATCCAACAGTCTTTTTTAGTTCATTCAGCGGTCCATAGAGTTTATCTTCCACTGTTGTCTCTCTAGGCCAGAAGGTTCGCCTGGATATGTTGTAGTTTGGGCAATCTTGGAGTATGTGCTCTGCTGTCTGCAACGCCAAACCACATGTGCACATGGCTGAGTCAATACCAGCTTAGGATGCTGAGTTTTATTTGAGAGGGAGAACACTGTGCATGTTGTTTTCTCCTCTCTTATCTTCACTAGCCATGAATTTGACCATTCCTCTAGCGCTAATAAGGCTTGCTGCATTCTACTGTTAGCTATTATAATATATTCTTCAGATATTCATATAGCTATGTTATTTGCAAAGAAGGTGTACTCTGGTTGGAAAATTTTCTGCGATGTCATTTGTGTGTGCTAGGAATACTGTTGGTGAAAGAACTCCTCCTTGGGGGACACCTTGCTCCAACAGCATCTTTTTGTTGGTTTGTCCCTGTACTTTTGTCCTGGCAGTTCTGTTCTCAAGATAATAGCTGACCCATTTGTACATTTTCCCACTAAATATGCATTTTTACAGTTTTACTTTCAGTCATTCTTTCCATACTTTATCAAATGCTTTTTTCTAAATTTACCCAGACCGCTAGTGTGTGCTTTTTCGCTTGGAAGGTATCCTCTGTTTCCTGAATCCTGCTTGGTGTGATGTTAAGAGTTGGTATTCTTCTAGATGCCGTGTTAGCCTGCCATTGATAATCAATCAATCAATCAATCATGTGCCATGCCGGAAAGCGTGGGCGGTCATGACTCGCCATTTCACTCGATCACCAGTGTCGTGGATCAGCTCAGTGTTCCTGTCTCGTCCATGCCATGTGGCCAAGCCATCCAGGTATTTTCCTCTCGGTCTTCCTCTTGGTCTGTTCCCTTCGATCTTGCCAGTTGTCACCAAGTTCTCCAATCCATTTCTTCTCATAACATGTCCAAAAAATTTTGACTGTCTGCGTCTAATTTCTCTAATCAGTTTACGATGTTCATTTGTCTCCTGTAGTACTTGGTCATTGGTTTTTCTGTCTGTCCATGGTATTCTTTGCATTTTCCTCAGAAACCGCATTTCTGCAGCCATCAGATGTTTTTCAGCTTGACTGCCCATTGTCCAAGTTTCACATCCATACAAAAGAACAGGCTCAATGTATCCCCTCAACACTCTTTTTCTCGTTTCAATTGACATATTTTTATTGGTCAGAATGTTTTTCATCTTGCTAAAGGCTACTTTCGCCAAGGTGATTCTTGTTCTAATTTCTTCAAGGCATATCCCATCAGATGTTATGACTGTTCCAAGATAATTGTACCGATTCACATGTTGAAGAATATTTCCACTTACTTGTATATTACATTGTGGCACTTCTTCCTTCCTAGTGACGAACATAACCTGAGTCTTTTTACAATTTAATTCTAACCCCAGTTGCTCACTGTGTACAACAACCGCATCTACTAATTGTTGCAGGTCCTGCGCATTGTCTGCAATTAATACTGTATCATCTGCATATCTAATGTTATTGATGTTTCGTCCTCCAATGCTGATTCCATTTATATCCTCTACATTTCTGAAAATATTTTCACTGTATAGGGAAAAAAGATCTGGAGACATCACACATCCCTGCCTAACACCTCTCTTAATTGGCTGATACTGTCCCACTTCATTATCAATCCTTATTGCAGCTTGTTGTTTCCAATATATGTTTTTTATAAGTCTAATGTCTTTCCCATCAATTTGTAGATCTGCAAGCATATCCACCATGTTGATATGTCTAACTCTATCAAAAGCCTTTGTATAGTCAATAAAGCAAAGATGTATATCCTTGTTTACTTCTATAGCACGTTCAATAACTGTTCGCAGCATATACACAGCATTTACTGTACCCTTTCCTTCTACAAACCCACATTGTTCTTCCCCTATTTAAGGTTGTATCGTCTTCCTCACTCTTTGCATGATAATTCTTAGCAAAATCTTTGTGATGTGACTCATTATACTAATTGTTCTATGTTGATCACATTCCAAGGTTCCTGATTTCTTTGGGATTGCAATAAATACAGAGTTACATAATATAATTCAGGAGGTATATCTCCAGTATCATATAATGTGTTCATCAGTCTGATGACTTGCTCTAGTCCAAATTCTTCTAAAGCTTTAATCATTTCTGTTGTGATGTTATCTGCACCGGGGGCCTTGCCAGCTTTCATATGCTTAAGAACATTTCGAACCCCCATCTCCAAAATTGGCGGTGTTTCATTATTAAATCTAATCTCATACTGTTCGTCTCTGTTATCATCATAAAGGTGTTTCACATAATCTATCCATACATGTAGAATCTGGTCTTTTTCTATTATGATTTTGCCATCTTTAGTTTTTAGACACTCTGTTGATGTACTTGTTCTTTTATTAGTAAGTTCCTGAATTCTTTTGAGCACTAATTTGGTATTTTGACTGTTGTGTTGGTTTTCAATTTCTAAGCACTTTTCCTCAAGCCATGATTCTTTTGCCTCCTTACATAATATTCTGACTTGTCTGTCTGTGGATTTCTTCATATTTGACATAATTATTTTTGTTGAGTCTTCTTGTTTCCATGAGGTGTAAAATTTCTTCAGTCATCCATTTCTTACGACCCAACTTCTTTAATTTTGGAATAGTTGTTTCTGCAGCCACATTGATTGAATTCTTCAACATTTCCCATTGATCATCCACATCCTGGAATAATATCTCTAGATCAGACAATATTTCAAATCTGTTCTGTACTTCTATGTTCATTGATAATGCGTCACATTAATTGTCCTACACTGCTAAGTAGCCTGATAGGTCGACAGCCATTTGTTTCTTCCAGGTCTTTTCCGTTCTTTTGGACTGGTATTATTATAGCTTCTTCCCATGCCTGTGGAACTATGTCTCTCTTCCACTGTAATTTAGGACTGCTAGTAGTTTCTGTTTTACTTTAGTATCTAGTCCTATTAGCATTTCATTTGTGATTTCATCCTTTCTGGAGATTTCTTCTATTTTTAGTGTATTCAGTGCCTGTTCCAATTCCTCCATTGTTAGATTTGCCATCATATATTCTGTTACTGTCTCTGCAGTACTACGATTTGCCTGTGTATCCTTGATTGCTTTCATCTGTTTAGTTGTACTATCAATGTAGTTTGCACTAGCATTGTGTTCCATGAGTGCATTTGCAGCTTTTGTTCCTGTAAGCAAAGCATTTCCTTGTTTAATTGTTGTTTGTTTCTGGATCCATTATTGTTCATGGCTTTCACTAGTTTCCATAGTTTATTTCAATCTCTGTTAAAGTGCAAGTTTTTCCCCCTCAACAATCTCTTGTTGTCCTTTTATATTTTGCTGAGATGGCTTTGAGAGAGATGTTCTCTTCAGTTGTTTGTTCTCTCTCTGTCCTCTTCCTGGCATTTTCAACTTTGTCCTCCAAAATTTGTAGTTCTTCACTCCAGTTTGGTTTGTCATTTTAACTCGCTCCTCTTGGAATGGACTCAGTGGCCGCCCGTACTACTGCTTTGTTTAGACTTTCCACCATTTGTTTCATGTTGCCATGTCGTGTTTTCTTTTTTTTTTTTTTTATTTGTCTGTTAGTATGGCAAATCTAACACAATCAGCTCGTTTGTAATTCCAGTGAGGCAAAGACATTTGCTCCTGTGGAACATACTCCATAGTTATTACAAGCTTTATTGGTCTGTGGGCACTGCCTGCTAATTGGTTAAGCATGGCGGATCGATTTTGTGGAGGATGTCTCCTGTGCAGAAAGCTAAGTCTGGAGTAGAAGTGGTAAACCATCTTCTAGAGTAGAAGCTCGGTGTGTCATCCCTTTGTTGCGTAGATGGAGATTTGAGTCTATTTCCCAGTCCTCCACTTCATCTCCTCTGTTGATAGTATCTGGCCATCCCCATCATTCTGAACGGCTATTAAAGTCTCCGACTATAATGCAGTTTGTGTCAGTTATTTTCATATTTGAAAGTGTTAGGTCCCCATTTGCTGGGCTATAAAGATTGTAAAATCTTATTTTCACGTCCTTTATCATTATATCAACACCTATAATTTCCGTTTGGTTGTCAGTGGTCACATATACTTCACTGCAAGATATTGTATTTTGTGTAAGTATTAGAGCTTCCTCCTTTGTGTCCTTCGCGGTCGAAACGTATGGCCTGATGTCCTCTGACTGAGAATCTGTGATGGGCGTTGAGGTGTGTCTCTTGAATGCATGACACATCTATTCTATCTTTATGAAGACGGTTTGTTAGAGAGACTGTTATTGTTAACAACTCCTTCGTCATTCCACTGTAGTATGTTGAGTAGTCCGGAGTGTTTGGTCAATAGCTCTTACCCTACTCCTCTGTACCTTGACTCCACAGTATAGGGGAAGGTAATCACCAGTAGTATTGGGTGGACTCCTCGAGGCAGGGGGCATGACACTATCATCGCCTGATGGGAACTTCACGGGATTAGCAGTATTCTGATTAATTTTAATTTGTGGCACCATGGGCTGATTAAGTTACGTTGCACTGTTTTGACAAGCCCAGTACATCTGATTTCGACAAGCAATTTTTGGGTGTGCTCTCCTTAGCCTTTGGCTGTCTCCAACCTTGCCTACAAGGTAGCAGGTGTGTGTGTCTCTTGGTCTGGTTCCTATCCCTTGACCTGTCCGACATGGTAGACCCTACAAATAGCTGTGCTACCGTCGGCATAGCACTTGTAGGTCACTGCATCACTCAAACCCCTCTACCTCGGTAAGGTCGAGACACTGCAGAGGGGCGTCCTTTAGTTTACTTTATTTAACTTTACTTTACTTTACTTTAATTACTGTAAAAGAATACACCTGGGACATGTCTTAAGTCTTTGTTTGTCCTAATATCTGATAAACGTTTTGCAATTTTCTTATTTTCAATATTATTTCAGCCAGCTATTGTTTGACAGAGCTCTTCCGTATTTTCTTTCTTTCATCATGTCCGACACTTTCACCGCCGCCCTCATTGCTATTCAAATTTTACGAATACAAATGCGTTAGGAGTATTCTGTGCTCACGGTATAATGACAGGACTTTCTGTAACTCCTTGAGGTTTATTGCGTCGATGGTGCTAGCCCCATAGTTTAATAGATCAATCAGTACTCAATGGGTGATATGGACAATACCTCGCGGGTCGTTTTTACTTTCCGTGAATTTCCTGGTACCCAGTTTAGGCTGGGTCCATCTGACAGATCAGGTCAATTTAAAAAAAAAAACCGCTCGATTAGGGTTTGAACACATGAACTTGACCTACAGGCAAGAGTGCTAGCCAATGCGCCATCGTGGCTCTAATTAAATGACTACGCCAGAGACAACATTAATGCAAATGCAGGACATCAGGAACAGCGGTTCATTCCACTGTGTGCGTACTAGAACCCACCAAAGATTAAATGGGAATATTCTTCAACAAGTGAATCGGTACAATTATCTCGGAGCAGTCATAACATCTGATGGGAGATGCCTTGAAGAGATTAGAACAAGAATCGCCATGGCGAAAGTAGCCTTTAGCAAGATGAAAAACATTCTGACAAATAAAAAGATATCAATTGAAACGAGAAAAAGAGTGTTGAGTCGATAAATAGAGCCTGTTCTTTTGTATGGATGTGAAACTTGGACAATGAGCTGAAAAACATCTGATGGCTGCTGTAACACGATCGCCTTGGGTAGTGAGAGTGAACCACACCCGAGATGTCTCTGGCACTCCCGTGTATTCTAGCCCCAGGGGTTGGACAGGCAGATACACATTTTTACTCTGTGGTTGATCTCATATTAGTTAATTATGTCTACAAGCCCCTCCAGATTCTAGACCCCCACTAACTACCTACTCCTGTGGAACAATGAACACTTAGGCATCGTCCGAGGCCACACTCAATCATTATACAAAGAGCAAGTCAACGTACATAAAGTTTATTCTACCCTTGAGAATATAGAACTGAAATGAACATCCTGATAGAATAATCTATTTACACAAATAGAGGATAGAGTAGAGACAGAATCAGAGATATAGTTGTCATCATTGAGTTGAGAAGTAGATTGGATGCAGATGTCCCGTCCAGTCGGTCCGCCACTCACCCGGCTTCCTTCCAGTGAGATGACTAGAACCTTGGAGACCACTCCGTCTCCAGAGCGTGGATCCACAACAATAGAGTCACTGCTGGACCTCACCTAACTGGACCAACTGCATCTTTATCACTCCCATTGAGTCACTGTTAATACAGTTCTCGTTCAACACTGGCTGGGAGACAATCCTCCTGGACTGGACTCCAAGTATTCGTGACTTCGATGAACCTAAGTAGTCACTGACCAATCTAATGGTCCCGCAATCATAGCACAGTAACACTGCTTGAAGAATATGTCAATAACCAAGTCAATGGTCCTATACTCCTATCACAGTACCACTGCTTGAAAAATCAGATAAGGCAACTGATATGTCCCTGAGTCCTACACGAACAAAGTTCCAAGTCTTCGTACTCGTTCAGTACACTAGTAGAATCAGACATCTATTTCAAGGAAGACAATTCAGGTTGGACTATAATCTATTGTCCCTTCCACCTGGTAACACTTGCCACAAGTTAATAGCTGGTGTAGTTCTTCTCAAGACCTGCCACGATAGCTTGTCATAAGAACCATTCAAGTGTCTAAATTTCGTTCCCCCCCCCCCCCCACGTTTAGGCGGAACCACCGTAATAATATACGGTCAGGTGTTTCCTTTATTTGAGCATGATTGCTCAAAATGCTGAAATGTTCCTGGCTGAAATAGAGTATCTTCTCATGCAGAAAAACATCACAAACCATCACTTCCCACACGTGCACCTTCAGGGCACTTGTATTTCTTGATGCAAACCTTCACGCATGGTGAATCACACTGGGTACATGGTGTGGTTGAGTCTGGCGTGATAAGTAAAGAATTGAACCCTTCGCTGTGTCACACGAAGTGGTTTCCCGCCAACGACAATTATCGTTGACTGGTTCCTCAACAGGCAAACTCCTGAAAAGGAAGAGCGACCGGTGAGAGTATACTGGCCCAAACATTAGTCCACATGCATCCTACCACTGACTACTCAACCATCAGTCATGCTACTTAGTTATGCATATAACCAAAGCATTATCCCTATATGGAGAGTAGTAAAGCATGGGTTCAGTAATGTCAGCTGGCCTCACAGAACAGCCCGTCACACAGAGCAAGAAATCAGAATGACGAGTCTGATCGTAGGTCTCACCTATCCCTAATCATCTACCAGTCGTCGCTAACGTCAGTAGTGATAGTAGGCTGTTTTCATAGTTCTAATTTAATCGAACTAAACACTAAGGTAAAGAGTCCCTGGACTCGTTCCTTACATCATCAATGTTCATTAATAAACATAATACTGATCAATATACCATCCCTCGGGATATAGGAATAGTACATGATCACATCCAATATGTACACAAGCCTGTTTGCTGGTGGGACCACCTGCCCACGCCATAGCAAACTCTTCTTATCAGACTCCTCCTTAGAGTCAAGAAGCCTTCTTGAGAATACATGTTCCCCACATGTTCCAAGGGTAATGTTCCAGTTCAGCCCTCCCCAGTGGTTTAGCCTTGGCCGGACCGAACTTCATCGTTGGTCTGGTCTACCAACTTATACTTTCATAACTTGCTTTCAAATCCCCCATATCCTATATGTCCCCTGTCTCATACAGCCTTCTTGCATCCTTCCATACTTCCAGCACCTTAGCATTCACTCGCACTAGCGCCAGTATGAACGAACAAGATAGCTCAGACAAGAATTCAGAACGCATAGTTATATCGCGACGGCACGCATTGTTATCACGCGTCGACCTATTCGGCGTTCGGAATTACTCCAGGAAGTATCTCATGCCATGACCTAATATATATACACAATGCCACATCAGATATATATATCACCAATACAGACTTACCGTCCCACAGAAATCCCGTGTTCCACACAATGAATTCACTATTAAGTTACTACACAATAGTTACATCATTCCTGGTGGCACAGAACTAAGTTCTTTCTTTACTTAGTAACTAAGCACAGTTTTGTATGAATCTCCACCTACCAACTTACCTGGTTTTCTAACCATTCTCCTGGCTTCAGCAACTGACTGACATAAATCTATGTTTCTTTCAGGCACAAATAACTATGTTTAATTCTAACCCAGCAACCTAATAGATGCAACGATTTGCGATATATGGTAAATATAATTTCACTCCACATCGCATTCCTGCGTTCCCAACAGCTGATTCGCGAACACACGTTGCTAAACACAACACACGATTAGCCGTCAGCAGCGTTATCGATCGGTTTGCTAATTAGTATGCAAGGACATCCGCATAGGTAATGAGGTTAGAACGATGGCGTTTTGTACACACATACAAAGTTAAATGATTTAAACAAATCTGTACCTGAATGTCGAGAACCAGACTCCAGTCAGCTTTCAGAACTGTTCAATGGCCTCCTCAGCCTCCTTTCCGTAACAGTCAGCCGAATCATGGTTGAGGTGAGACGCAACACAAAATGGCTCACACAGGCCTGCGTCTGCTCTCTAGGAGCAAAATTGAAGTGAATGAATGGTTTAGCCAATTTCCCTACTCGTGCCAACTAACTGCGCACGAGGAGCTAGTGCTTCTTGGGAAAAGACACTTTCTCGGGAAACAGTCATTCCCCGCCTAGAATTTCTATATCTCTCTGCACGAGAATCTAGTGCTATACCCCGCCTCACGGGTCACTCAAATTCAGGTGCTCCGAGAAGATTCTAGATGGTAATTCCTCTATCGGCTTCCCCCAGTCTATTTATAGCTGGTAAAGTCCCCCGATGACGCGCCAAAATAGTGCGGAATCTTTACGACCCAAGACAGATAAACGCGTTTCGTCACAGCTGCAGAAATGTGGTTTCTGAGGAAAATGCACAAAATACCATGGACAGACAGAAAATCCAATGACAAAGTACTACAGGAGACAAATGAAAATCGTAAATTGATTAGAGAAATTAGACGTAGACAGTCACAATATTTTGGACATGTTATGAGAAGAAATGAATTGGAGAACTTAGTGACAACTGGCAAGATCAAAGGGAACAGACCAAGTGGAAGACCGAGAGGAAAATACCTGGACGGCTTGGCCATATGTCATGGACGAGACAGTAACACTGAGCTGATCCACGACTCTGGTGATCGAGTGAAATGGCGAGTCATGAACACCCACGCTTTCCGGCATGGCACATGACTGACTGATTGAATCCGATGTTAACGACAAGTTAACAACACAATCTAACTTACTATTAAAAAAAATAATTGGTTTGTTGTGAATCCGCTGAAAAACCGAGATTAACCTCATTAGTCCGATGTTAACGACATGTTAACACCATATACTAAGCTTACTATTAAAAAATAATTGGTTTGTTGTGAATCCGCTGAAGAAAAAATAAACAAAAAAAAAAACAACAACTGAGTTTACCCTCTGTAGTCCGATGTTAACGACACGTTAACAACATAAGCCAAATTACCATTAAGAAATAGCTGGTCTGTTGTGAATCCGCTGAAAAACTTAATATAAACTCTGAAGAGTGAGGTTTGTGTGGACACGTTTCTCCGGACTCGGTACCATCGTGCAGTTTCCATGGGAAATTTGCTGCAGAGCACATATTCGTTTCTTCAAGTTCAGAGACCAGCGGAGCGTGCCAGACCGACAGTGGAACTTCATACCCATGGTGAGGTTTATTTGAATATCACCAATTCGTGATTCAGCTCATCACATAAGACCTAGGTGGTGATATTTCTGCCACATATTTTAGGCATATCATTGACAGCAGACTCCACTCCAAAACCCGAGAGAATATGTGAGGAAAATATGCTAGGAAATCACGAGGCATGGTTCAGTTATTTCTCGCCTTTCCTTACAAGACAGTTCCTAGACAATTCTGAAAATTGTATTGTAACAATATTTATGTGGTTGGATTGGCTCCAGAGACGTACTTTTTTTTTCCCGCATATCCTTTACAGGACATCGCTGTCAACAGCAGCATCTTTCAGCTGTCTGTTGATTTCTTGGCAAGATTACGCTCAGTAGTTTGCCATTGCTTTCTGAGCGGCCGGCTCAGTTATCCCGCAAGTCACCAGTGGGGGTAGAACCGCTTCCAGTTCTCGCCCGCTACGAGACTTTGCGTGATAAAAGGGGTTGCGGAGAAAGCGGTGTAACCCCTCGGCCAGAGAGACCGGCAGAGACGTACTGGCGGGGATAAATAATCAAGCTTCCGCTGAGGATTGAACTAGGATTTCTGTCTTGACAAGCAAACCACATCGGCTCCTATGTAATCACCGAAGATATGTATACACGCACGCACGCACGCACACACACACAAGCAATGTAGACTAAATTCTTAATTCATTCCGCTGATTATCGTATTAAAGTTGCTTTAGTTGGTTATCCTTTACAGGATGTTGCAGCACGAATTGGCTGTTTATGATTTAACAGGCGTTCGGTAGTTTTGTTTTCTTTTTCTGAACGATCGACGCCTTATATCATTGAGATTGACGCATAGCGATTTGCTTTCAAATCGCCTGCGGCTGAGATCGACCCTCGACTCGGTGTGTCAGGCAATTGTGAAACTGCGGTTCACTGTACTCTAATTCACAGACGCCGGTAAAAACTTACTTTATGTCAAAAAAAAACGGCAACATAATGTGTACACACATAAACGTTCATTTTAACATAGAATTACGGGAGTGTACACGTTCACAGCCGCCTCTCTGACGAAGGGGTTACAGACGCAATTTGTAATCCCGCATACAGCGCCCAAAACACAGCAGCGGGAGAGTTGGCAACAAACCGCATGCGTTGGTTTTCATGCAATGGTATGGGTGCTTGTCTTTGAGAAAGCAATAACAAGCTACTGAACGTAAACTTGCCAAGAAATCACAAACAGCCAAATAATGTTGGGATTATCTGCGATGTCCTGTAAAGGATTTGCAACTAACTTTCAACGCATTGACACTCTTGGCATTGTCTTTTATAGTTGATCTTGTGTGCGATACCCACAAAGACTGTAATGGGGGTCAAGACGAAGTCGACTGTCCCACAAACTGCACGGGAAAAAACCAGTTCAAGTGTCAGAACAGTAACAAGTGTATTGGACTTGTAGACAAATGCGATGGCCAGGCAGACTGCACTGACTACTCGGACGAAGCATCTTGCGCACCTGTTCAATGTGTCGCGGGGAGATTCAAGTGTGTGGACTCCAAAGAATGCATTAGAGCCGATTATGTCTGCGACAGACTACTTGATTGCCAGGATGGTTCAGACGAAAAGAACTGCACCTACGATTTCTGCATCAGCTACCAATGGCAATGTGCCGATAAACAAAGTTGCATATCCAAATTCTTTGTGTGTGACGGTGACTACGATTGTGCCGACCACAGTGACGAGAAAGACTGTAATTGCTCGAGAAAGGAATTTAAATGCGCTGACGGAGGATGTATTCCAAGTAATTATAAATGCAACGGACATAAGGACTGTAGAGATGCAAGTGACGAGACTGACTGCCCGGCACTTCCAAGTAACATTTGTGCGGACGTCTTGACGTACGAAGATTGCTTCCACATGAACGAAACAACACATCCAATCTGCACAATTCACGCCGACGCCGATAAATTCTGTCGCGAATTCTGTGGCGTTTGCAATTAGTCATTTTGACTGAAAACTACCGCAATTAAATATACTAAAATCTGCTGATGTGTATGTTATCTGTATGTATAACTGTGTAACAAGACGCGGTGAGTTCCACGTCAGCTGCCGTTATTTAAGGGTTCTAGTGCAATGTACCCACGTCCCAATTTTTCTTTATCGGTCGTCCGACACGAGAAAATGGACAAAGAACTACAGACTATTAGAATACTACCTCTAATCTATCCCAGACCGATCCAATGACTGATCACAACTCCCTTTTCAACAAAGAACAAAAGAATAATTTTATTGATAGAACTAGTTTATATAAAATGAGAATAGAGAATAACGGTGACAAGTGAGAGCAGTATTATTGGACTGTCTCATCATGAAAACCACTGGAGAGCGGGGCCAGTAACGCCAGGGCGGTTAGATAAACCTTTGTCTCAGTTTGGGTAGGAGATCACCTGATTGATGTAGGACTCCTCCCGTGGGCACATGACGGTCGTCAATACTGTTTCGCTTTTCCCTTGGCTCAGCCTGAATAAATTCTGGTAATTTGATTTGTTTCGAAGCAATCCTCTCTCTCTCTCTCTCTCTCTCTCTCTCTCTCTCTCTCTCTCTCTCTCTCTCTCTCTCTCTCTCTCTCTCTCTCTCTCTCTCTCTCTATCTCTCTCTCTCTCTCTCTCTCTCTCTCTCTCTTTCTCTCTTTCTCCCTCCCCACTCTCTTTCTCCCTACTCTACCTCTCTCTCTCTCCCTCTCTCTCTCCTTCTCTCTCTCTCTCCCCACTCTCTTTCTCCCTCTCTCTCTCTCTTTCCCCACTCTCTTTCTCCCTACTCTCTCTCTCTCTCTTTCTCTCTCTCTCTCTATCTCTGGACTATGGACACTGGATGGATGGTAACAATCAAATGGGGAATTCTGTAACATAACAAAACAGGTGAACTTCCTCCGTGTACTAATACACCATCTGTTCCATTTCCTCCATTGTTAGATTTGCCATAATATATTCTGCTACTGTCTCTGCAGTACTACGATGTACCTGTGTATCCTTGATTGCTTTCATCTGTTTGGTTGTACTATCAATGTAGTTTGCACTAGCATTGGGTTCCATGAGTGCATTTCAGCTTTTTTTCCTGTAAGCAAAGCATTTCCTTGTTTAATTGTTGTTTGTTTCTGGATCCATTATTGTTCATGGCTTTCACTAGTTTCCATAGTTTATTTCCATCTCTGTCAAAGTGCAAGTTTTTTCCCCCTCAACAATCTCTTGTTGTCCTTTTATATTTTGCTGAGATGGCTTTGAGAGAGATGTTCTTTTCAGTTGTTTGTTCTCTCTCTCCGTCGTCTTCCTGGC
>JACEFZ010027818.1:282500-292500 GCA_014155875.1 Cepaea nemoralis | reverse complement strand
AACAGCATCTTTAACTTCTTCACCTGGGAGACTAGCATATATATATACCTACGTATGCATATATATATATATATATATATATATATATATATATATATATATATATATATATATATATATATATATATATATATATATATTGGGTGTATATGTATATAACGCCAGTCTCTGTGGCCTAAAGTATTGTGAATGCGATTCGTGAACTGCTTACCACGCGTTCGATACACAGCAGCAACCGATTTGGCAGCAAACCGTATTGTGCTGGGGTTTGAACGTGTTGGTATGGAGCCGGTCGATTAGAAAGCAATGGCAAACTACTGAACGTAATGATGTCCTGTAAATACGATATGCAATATATATATATTGTGTATCCCTTGCGGGACGTTGCAGTCAACACCAGCATTTTTCAGCTGCTGTTGATGTACTAGGCAAGTGTTATGTTCAGTAGTTTGCCATTGCTTTCTGAACGACCAGCTCCCCCATACCAGTTTTTAAAAAACCAATGCAAGGCAGTCTGCTGCCAAATAGCTCAGCTGTGTTTCGAACGTGGGTATGCGGGGTTACGAACTGCGTCCGTAACCTCTTTGCCAATGAGCTGGCTTTAATAATGTAGTTGATTAATAACAATTACTCAATTAATATAACTCAGAATAATATTTTTGTATATGCAGACTACTATTGTTCGTGGTGAAGGGGTTACAGACATGATTCGTAAGCCTGTGCACCCGGGTTCAAAACACAGCGGTGCTGGTTTTTTTTTTTCGAAAAAGGTATTGGTGCCAGTCATTCAGAAAGCAATGGCAAACTACTGAACATAAGATTTGCCTAGAAGTCATGAACAGCCAAAAATGCTGCGGTTGACTGCTACGTCCAGTGAAGGACATGCAACTAAATAAATATGCAGACTAAATAACTGATGGTTTTGTTATTTATTTTTTCTAAAGTGCATGATTTGGCATTTTATAAAAGTTGAAAGTCACCATAAATCTTAAGGCTTATCACATTATTCACAATTTTTATTATTACATGATAGTCGTGGTGCACTAATTTTGCATTTGCAAATATGAGCCATATTATAAAAATGGCTTTAGGAGGAAGGAGGAGGAGGAAGAATGAGAAGGAGTAGGCGGAGGAGAGGTTGGAGTGGAGGAAGAGGCAGGAGGAAGAGGGAATTTAAGGTTTTAATTTGAATTTTGCGTTCTAACGGTTGCCCTCAGAATAACAACACGAGTTATCCCCCTTAGCGAGAAGAAAAACCAAGAGCAGTTATCTGCCCTTAGCTTAATAGTTTTTGTCACACTTTCCAAAGAAGATTTTAACCCTTTTTCTCTTTGCCTTTGTTATATAATAAACTGACACACAAACATTAATATCTCAGGTTATAATTGACTTACAGACTTGAATAAGGTATCGTTGGATATGTTTTTTCAAGAGGTATCCAACTATGCAGCTTATATAATTAATAAACAGTTTAGAAAATGTTACTAAAGTATCTAATTATATCAACACCTATAATTTCCGTTTGGTTGTCAGTGGTCACATATACTTCACTGCAAGATATTGTATTTTGTGTAAGTATTAGAGCTCCTCCTTTGTGTCCTTCGCGGTCGAAACGTATGGCCTGATGTTCTCTGACTGAGAATCTGTGATGGGCGTTGAGGTGTGTCTCTTAAATGCATGACACATCTATTCTACCTTTATGAAGACGATTTGTTAGGGAGACTTATTGTTAACAATTCCTTCGTCATTCCACTGTAGTATGTTGAGTATCCGGAGTGTTTGGTCAATAGCTCTTACCCTACTCCTCTGTACCTTGACTCCACAGCACAGGGGAAGGTAATCGTCAGTAGTATTGGGTGGACTCCTCGAGGCAGGGGGCATGACACTGTCATCGCCTGATGGGACTTCACGGGATTAGCAGTATTCTGATTAATTTTAATTTGTGGCACCATGGGCTGATTAAGTTTCGTTGCACTGTTTTGACAAGCCCAGTACATCTGATTTCGACAAGCATTTTTTGGGGTGTGCTCTCCATAGCCTTTGGCTGTCTCCAACCTTGCCTACAATGTAGCAGGTGTGTGTGTCTCTTGGTCTGGTTCCTTTCCTTGACCTGTCCGACATGGGAGACCCTACAAATAGCTGTGCTACCGTCGGCATAGCACTTGTGGTCACTGCATCACTCAAACCCCTCTACCTCGGTAAGGTCGAGACACTGCAGAGGGGCGTCCTTTAGTTTACTTTATTTTACTTTACTTTACTTTGTTGTCCTCTAAAAGTACTGGAGAGTTTTGGTCATAGACCATAACTTTAGGAAGGGAAAATCCCAACTGCACCTCCCCGTGGTAGAGGATGGAAACACACCACGGTGTGGCTAACACAGCTCTGGGGACCGAGTATCCACCGGAATAAGTGGACAACTCTGCAGCTGAGCAGAGCAGGGCACTCACTTGTCCTTACAGTCGGAAATGGCTGTCAAAGGCAGAGGTAAAAAGACCACCATGTGAATGTGGAAGGCAAGGGGAAACCACCACATTATCTTCCAAAGACTTCATGGCAAAACATATATCAGAGTTAGTGAACGACGTTAATGGCTGTCTTAGGACATCCTCGTCCGGTAGGGACAGTCATGAGCCATAGGTGACACCACACCGTCATCCAGCTACTGATGGCAAAATCATAACTAAAATAAATAAATTTAGAGTAGGAACATGGAATGTTAGGACATTAAATGAGCTAGGAAAGTTGACCAATGTTCTAAGAGAGATGGATAGCATGAAAATGAATATACTAGGCGTTAGTGAGATGAGATGGAAGGGATCGGGCAAAATTATAGCTGACAATCACACAATAATTTATTCTGGAGGGGATACACATGAAAAAGGTGTAGGAATAATATTAGACGAAAAAACAGCCAAGTCAATTAATGGATACTGGTGTATTTCAGATAGAGTAGTTATGGTAAAAATCAAAGGCAAACCAATAGACATAAATATTATACAGGTATATGCACCAACAACAAGCAGTAGTGATGAAGAAATACAACACTATAACGACGAAATAGAAATGGTGATGGCTCAAATTGGATCACAAGAAATAAAAATAATACTTGGTGATTTTAATGCAAAAGTAGGAAAGGGGAAAATGGAGGATGTAGTGGGGAATTATGGTTTAGGTACAAGAAATGAAAGAGGGGAAAAGCTAATAGAATGGGCAAATATCAATGATATGATAATTGGAAACACATGGTTTAAACACCATAAAAGACGACTGTACACATGGAAAAGCCCTGATAAGAAAATACGCAACCAAATTGACTACATACTAATTAATAAAAGATTTAGAAATGCTTTAATTAATGTAAAGACAATGCCTGGTGCTGGCTGTAATAGTGATCATGTACCACTATGTGGACAAATAAAAGTAAGATTAAAGAGAGGGAAAAAAATGGTTAAGAACATGAGACTTATAATATGTCCACATTTGTTTGCCTTCATTCACGATCAATTATTTTGAAAACTGTCTGTTGCATCGTTATGAAATTTTTCCAGCCGTCTTATATTTACCCCCACCCAAGGAATATGTCTTTGATAGGTCCAAAAACAACTTAAATCATTGAAAGCGGCAACATTACTTTGATGTTGTGCTGAACAACTAGTGATTTCTTGCTAACAAAGTTATTTTTACTGTATTGGGAGACCTGGCAATTCTGATGACACACAAAGGCGTATCCGGATTCGTATGGGAGTGGGTGCAATGAAAGAACTAGCTTAAAATCGACAGGGTCGGCTGCATTGCACCGGGTTTTTATCCCATATGGCTCAGTTTCTTTCCGCAGCGCGGAAAGCGTCGCACAAAGCACGAACTCCGTAGCTCCAGCGACGACCCTCGGGAGTCTCCGAAAAAATGCACTCGTGAAATGAAGGACGCGGCCCGGAATCGAACATACAACCTTCGGAGCCCGAGTCAGACGGCTTGACCACTTCACCACGGAGAATCCCGAGAGGGGTGCAATGTGTAATATTAGTAAAGACAGAGAATTTACAGAGGCACGGGGTAAATAATTTGTAAATTAACAGGAAAGTAGAAGGAATATATTTCTTACCTTATTTTTCATTTCCTTCTTGTTTCTTCAGCTGATGCTGATGCTGTAATGTTTAGGGCCTGCAATTCGTCTGAATAGTTGGAGCAAAATATCCCAGTAAGTGTGTACGTAGATTAAGGTCTGCGATCTGCTCAGACCTTAATCTGTGTCGGACGATTCCAGTAGGTTGATGATTGCTCTCGGTTGCATAAAATTCAATCCATCCTTTCTCCAATAGTCTCTTCCTCTTTCAACACATGGTCCTGACGTTTTTTCCAGTAACTTTTATCAATATTTAATAGCGCGGACAGACAGACAGACAGACAGACAGACAGACAGACAGACAGAAGGTAGGTAGGTAGGTAGGTAGGTAGGCAGAAAGGTAGGTGGGTGGGTGGGTGGGTGGGTGGCTGGCTGCTGGCTGACTGACTGGATGGGTGGGTGGGTCGGTCGGTTGGTCGCTGGGCCGGCCGGTCCGTCGGTCGGTCGGTGGGTGGGTCGGCAGGCAGACAGACAGACAGATAGAATAGACAGACAGACAGACAGACAGACAGACAGACAGGCAGGCAGGCAGGCAGATAGATAGATAGATAGATAGATAGATAGATAGATAGATAGATAGATAGATAGATAGATAAATAGATAGATAGATAGATAGATCCCCGCCAGGAGCCGGGCCGAGCCAGCTAGTTTATTTATATAATCACGTTTCATGAAGGAATCCACAGTTTGACGACACCTCTGAACTACCCCATATAAATTCCCTCAGTCTGCCAAAAGCGAAAACCGCGCAGACAAATTTCAAAAACCGCGGGGGTGTGTCGTGCTGAAACGGTAATACTCTTAAAATGATGGAATGAATGCGGGGGACATAAAATATATACCGCATATAAACAAACATTTAAATCTGCTGTACAATATCCAGAACAAAATTTTTTTTGTTGGATGGACATAATTATAAGGTTATATGCTAAATCTCAATCATTTTCCCTCAGTTGGTTACTGAGATATTGAATTTTATATTGAGGCAACAAACAAAAAACACACACTATAACAAAGAGGTTCTGAAAATAGATAAAATACTGCAAGAACAATACAGAGTGACTGTGAAAAATAGGTACAATGCGATAGCTAAAATACAGAATATAAATGAACAATGGGAAATATTAAGGGACTCCATTCATCAAACTAGCAAAGAAGTATTACCGGAGAGAGGCAAAATAGCTAAGAAAAAATGGATGAATGAAGAAATCTTAAAACTGATGGACAAAAGAAAACAGAGTAAAAATGACAAACAAGAATACGCTAAGATAAATAAAGAAATAAAAGATAAATGTGGGAAGGCTAAAGAAAGTTGGTTAAACGAGCAATGCAAAAAAATTGAATTAAATTCCATTAATGATACAAAAAATATGTACAGACAAATCAGTGAGCTTACAGGAAGAAAAATAAGAATAAATACAGGGTGTTTGAAATCAAAAACAGGAAAGATATTATTAGAGGAAGGTGCTATAATGAAGAGGTGGAATGAGTATATAAGAGAATTATATGACGGAGAAAGGGAAGAATTAACAGAAGATAGTAACTTAGAAGGTCCACCTATTCTGAAAGAAGAAGTCGCTGACGCTATGAAACGTATGAAGAAAGGAAAAACAGCTGGGCCAGATGAAATCACAATAGAAGAATTAGAAGTGTTGGGAGAATTTGGAGTAGATATATTAACCAAAATGTTGAATGATATTTACAGTAGTGGATATTTACCCAGTGATATGCTGAAATCTGTATTTATAGCTATACCAAAAAGACCAGGAGCAATTGATTGTGAAGATTTTCGTACAATTAACCTCATAAACCATATCACTAAGCTTCTACTCAGAATCATAATGAGAAGAACCAAAAAGAAAATAAAAATGGAAATTAGTGAAGAACAGTATGGATTTGTGGAAGGAAAGGGCACAAACAATGCAATTTATACATTACGGACACTAATAGAAAGGTCAATAGAGAAACAGAGAGACATATATTTGTGCTTCATAGATTATACTAAGGCATTTGATAAAGTAAAACATGATGAACTGATTAAAATGTTGGAAGATATCAACATTGATGGAAAAGATTTAAGAATAATAAAGAATGTTTACTGGAACCAAGTAGCAGCAATTAAAATGGGAAATAAAGAGGGTAGTTACGAACAGATAAAGCTAGGAGTACGACAGGGGTGTGTCTTGTCACCAGATCTTTTCTCCCTGTATAGCGAAGTAATAATGAGAGAGATCAAAGAGATGCCAGGAATACTAGTTGGAGGTTATAATATAAATAATATACGCTATGCAGATGACACAGTATTGGTGGCGGATAATTCAACAGACCTACAACAATTATTAGACATTGTAGTAACAGAGAGTGCAAGGAAAGGACTCTCCTTGAATATCAAGAAAACAGTAACAATGGTAATATCAAAGAAAATGGTGACACCAAAATGTGACATAGAAATAGAAGGAAAAATCCTTAACCAAGTGGATAATTTTAGATACCTAGGGGCATTTATAACATCAGATGGAAGATGTACAACAGAGATTAGGAGCAGAATAGGGCAGGCAAAAGCCGCATTTCAGAAAATGAAGAGTATCTTGTGCAATAAGTCACTATCACTGAATGTAAGAAAGAGAGTGCTGAAATGCTATGTAGAACCAGTTTTGCTGTATGGCAGTGAATCTTGGAATGTAAATGAACAAAGTAAGAAGTAATTAGAAGCAACAGAGATGTGGTTCCTGAGACTAATGTTACGAATTCCTTGGACTGCCAGAGTAACTAACGACGACTGCCTGAAACAGGCTAATGAAACTAGAACACTATATACAACAATAAGACAGAGACAAACATCTTTCTTTGGTCACGTGATGAGAAGAGAGGCATTGGAGAACATCGTAACAACTGGAAAGATCGAGGAGAAGAGAGGCAGAGGCAGACCAAGAGAAATGATGCTGGATGGATTGAGACGGTGGCATGGAGGAATATCAGCAGCAGAGTTGATCCAGAAAACCAAAGACCGAGATCTGTGGAGAGCCTTGAACGCCTACGCCAGCCGGCACGGCACTTGATGATGATGACTTTACTTTACTTCAATTACTGTAAAAGAATACACCTGGGACATGTCTTTAGTCTTTGTTTGCACTAATATCTGATAAACGTTTTGCAATTTTCTTATTTTCAATATTATTTCAGCTATTGTTTGACTGAGCTCTTCCGTATTTCTGTAAGGCTTATTTTCTTTCTTTTATCATGTCCGACACTTTCACCGCCGCCCTCATTGCTGTTCAAGTTTTACGAATACAAATGCGTTAGGAGTATTCTGTGCTCACGGTATAATGACAGGACATTCTGTAACTCCTTGAGGTTTATTGCGTCGATGGTGCTAGCCCCATATTTTCATAGATCAATCAGTACTCAGTGGGTGATGCGGACAATACCTCGCGGGTCGTTTTTACTTTCCGTGAATTGCCTGGTACCCAGTTTAGGTTGGGTCCATCTGAGAGCTCAGGTCAATTTTAAAAAAACGCTCGATTAGGGTTTGAACACATGAACTTGACCTACAGGCAAGAGTGCTAGCCAATGCTGCCATCGTGGCTCTAATTAAGTGACTACGCCAGAGACAACATTAATGCAAATGCAGGACATCAGGAACAGCGGTTCATTCCACTGTCTGCGTACAGAACCCACCAAAGATTAAATGGGAATATTCTTCAACAAGTGAATCGGTACAATTATCTCGGAGCAGTCATAACATCTGATGGGAGATGCTTGAAGAGATTAGAACAAGAATCGCCATGGCGAAAGTAGCCTTTAGCAAGATGAAAAACATTCTGACCAATAAAAAGATATCAATTGAAACGAGAAAAAGAGTGTTGAGTGGATAAATAGAGCCTGTTCTTTTGTATGGATGTGAAACTTGGACAATGAGCTGAAAAACATCTGATGGCTGCAGAAATGTGGTTTCTGAGGAAAATGCAAAAAATACCATGGACAGACAGAAAATCCAATGACAAAGTACTACAGGAGACAAATGAAAATCGTAAACTGATTAGAGAAATTAGACGTAGACAGTCACAATATTTTGGACATGTTATGAGAAGAAATGGATTGGAGAACTTAGTGACAACTGGCAAGATCAAAGGGAACAGACCAAGTGGAAGACCGAGAGGAAAATACCTGGACGGCTTGGCCATATGTCATGGACGAGACAGTAACACTGAGCTGATCCACGACTCTGGTGATCGAGTGAAATGGCGAGTCATGAACACCCACGCTTTCCGGCATGGCACATGACTGACTGATTGAATCCGATGTTAACGACAAGTTAACAACACAATCTAACTTACTATTAAAAAAATAATTGGTTTGTTGTGAATCCTGCTGAAAAACCGAGTTTAACCTCATTAATCCGATGTTAACGGCATGTTAACAACATAAGCTAAGCTTACTATTAAAAAATAATTGGTTTGTTGTGAATCCGCTGAAGAAAAAAATAAGAAAAAAATTTAAAAAACTGAGTTTACCCTCTGTAGTTCGATGTTAACGACACGTTAACAACATAAGTCAAGCTTACCATTAAGAAATAGCTGGTTTGTTGAGAATCCGCTGAAAAACTGAGATGAACCTCTTTAGTCCGGTTTTAACGACATGTTCACAATACAAGCCAAGCGTACTATTAAGAAATACTTGGTTTGTTGTGAATCCGTTGAAAAACTAAGTATAAACTCTGAAGAGTGAGGTTTGTGTGGACACGTTTCTCCGGACTCGGTACCATCATGCAGTTTCCATGGTAAATTTGCTGCAGAGCACATATTCGTTTCTTCATGTTCAGAGACCAGCGGAGCGTGCCAGACCGACAGTGGAACTTCATACCCATGGTGAGGTTTATTGGAATATCACCAATTCGTGATTCAGCTCATCACATAAGACATAGGTGGTGATATTTCTGCCACATATTTTAGGCATATCATTGACAGCAGACTCCACTCCAAAACCCGAGAGAAAATATGAGGAAAATATGCTAGGAAATCACGAGGCATGGTTCTCTTATTTCTCGCCTTTCCTTACAAGGCAGTTCCTAGAAAATTCTGAAAATAGTAATGTAACAATATTTATGTGGTTGGATTGGCCCCAGAAACGTACTTCCCCCCCCCCCCCCCCCGCATATCCTTTACAGGACATCGCTGTCAACAGCAGCATCTTTCAGCTGTCTGTTGATTTCGCTCAGTAGTTTGCCATTGCTTTCTGAGCGGCCGGCTCAGTTATCGCGCAAGTCACCAGCGGGGGTAGAACCGCTTCCAGTTCTCGCCCGCTACGAGACTGCGTGATAAACGGGATTACAGAGAAAGTGGTGTAACCCCTCGGCCAGAGAGACCGGCAGAGACGTACTGGCGGGGACAAATAATCAAGCTTCCGCTGAGGATTGAACTAGGATTTCTGTCTTGACAAGCAAACCACATCGGCTCCTATGTAATCACCGAAGATATGCATACACGCACGCACGCACACACACAAGCAATGTAGACTAAATACTAATTCATTCCGCTGATTATCGTATTAAAGTTGCTTTAGTTGCATGTCCTTTACAGGATGTTGCAATACCCCAGCACGAATTGGCTGTTTATGATTTAACAGGCGTTCGGTAGTTTTGTTTTTCTTTTTCTGAACGATCGACGCCTTATATCATCGAGATTGACGCATAGCGATTTGCTTCCAAATCGCCTGCGGCTGAGATCGACCCTCGACTCGGTGTGTTGGGCAATTATGAAACTGCGGTTCACAGTACTTTAATTCACAGACGCCGGTAAAAAGCTTACTTTATGTCAAACAAAAACGACAACATAATGTGTACACACATAAACATTCATTTTAACATAGAATTATGGG
>JACEFZ010027818.1:267500-277500 GCA_014155875.1 Cepaea nemoralis | reverse complement strand
TCACTTATAAATGCATTGCACTTTAGTAATATTTACAGTCACTATGTGGATAAGAAAGGACTCGTAGTGGTCACTTGATGATTACTACATATTCTGCCTCCGTCAAGCATCCAGTGACTTGGTTGTGTTTACGCCGGATTTATACAAGATAACATTGCACAGCACCGAGGAGAACAAAAAAGGGTTATAACAATAGCTGCATCTAGCGTCCATATACAAATTTTTTGTCGGTGAAATCATCCGTGAAACCTGATATTGATTTTCGCGTGACGGCTCCCCACAGTCCTATTGTCTTCACAAGTTTGACTAATTAACAGTAGCTATTTTCCACAATCTTATTACATTTCTTCCCGCGTCTCACAGAGCTAATTACCCCCCCCCCCCCCCCCCAACCACATAAACAACAACAACAACAAAAACAACAACACACGCCGCATAATTCCGGTATGTACATTACTCAAAAGTCAACACGACAAGCAAATTAAACAATACTAGATTGTGATTAGGTGTACAGTTTAAAATCCTTAGATAGTTTTCTGCCCTAGTATTTAGACATCTTCTCTTAATAAGCCAAGCGATTGTTTATAATTCTTTAATGTAGTTTTATCTAGGGTTTCTTATTTGTGTGCGATGACGAAGCCTTTCTGTCCTTGTATTTGTGTGTGTGTGTGTGTGTGTGTGTGTGTGTGTGTGTGTGTGTGTGTGTGTGTGTTTTATAAATTAGATCAGTTCCAATATCCGTGCGTGTTCTTTTATAGTAATCCCATGAGATGGTGAAACAATTAATTGTACTGTTTGTCTTTGACCAATCTCTTTGTCTTCTCGTCTGTCGTGTTTGGTTCCAAGTGTAAGAAGGCACATAAGTTGACAACAACAAGAGTTATGCCTTCCTAGTCGTGAAGACGGCCATGGCACAGCGGTTAGTGGACCTACCTGCCAACACAGTGGTACAGGTTCAATTCACATCACAGGCAGTTTATTTTCTCCGACCAGTACGGCTTGCGGGTCGACTTTCTCACTTTCTCTCTCTCTCTCTCTCTCTCTCTCTCTCTCTCTCTCTCTCTCTCTCTCTCTCTCTCTCTCTCTCGCTCTCTCTCTCATCGTCATCATCATTATCATATCCCACGTCTTTGTCTCTTCTATCTATCTGTCTGTCTCTCTGTCTATCTGAATGTCTGTCTGTCTGTTCCGTCCTGTATCCCTATTGGAGCATATGCCTTAAAACAATGCATGCTAAGCCATCGCCACAGTTGAACGCAACCAGAGCTTTTTCCCCCTCGCGATTACACAATCTAAGTCTTGTACATACAAATAGTTTGTCTTGCGTTTGACGGGGAACTGCGAAACACTTCCCTGTCTCTAAACCACAGCGCCGCCTAAACCTACAATGCATGTAAAAGTCCATCATCATCATCATCATCATCATCATCATCATCATCATCATCATCATCATCATCATCATCATCATCATCACCATCATCATCACCATCATCATCATCATCACCATCATCACCATCATCATCATCATCATCATCATCATCATGCGCTCTACTAACTGTGCTTTCTCTCTCCCCGCAGATCTCAGTCCTTGATGTTCTGGATCAACTCTGCTGATGATATTCCTCCCTGCCACCATTTCAGTAAATCCTGTGTTATTTCTCTGTCTTTTCCCCCACTGATCTTTCCTGTCGTCATGATATTTTCCAATGCCCCGCTTGCCATTACATGACCAAAGATTCTTTGTCTCTTTCTTATGGCTGTATATTATAACATTAGATGTGCGGATGATACAATTCGTCAACATCGAACAATCAGTATAATGAACCCCATCACATAGATTCTGCTGAGAATTATCATGCAAAGAGTTAGGAAGAAATTACAACCCGAAAGAGGAAAAGAACAATGTGGGTTTGTAGAAGGCAAGGGCACAGTAAATACTGTATATATATACTGATAACAGTAATTGAATGTTCTATAGAAGTAAACAAAGATCTATATTTTTGCTTTATTGACTACACAACGGCTGTCGATAAAGTGAGACATGTCGACATGATAAGGATGCTTGAAGATCTACACACTGATGAAAAAGACCTTAGACTTGTAAAACACATATATTGGAAACAAGCTGCCATCAGAATTGATAACGATGTAGGTCAATATCAGCCTATTAAAAGAGGTGTGAGGCAGGGATGTGTAATGTCTCCAGATCTTTTTTCCCTGTACAGTGAAAATATTTTCAGAAATATAGAAGACATGGAAGGAATCAACATTGGGGGATGATACATCAATAACATTAGATATGCAGATGATACAGTCTTGACTGCAGACAATGAACAGGACCTGCAAAATTTAGTAGATGCGGTTGTTGCACACAGTGAACAACTAGGGTTAGAAATGAATATTAAGAAGACACAGATTATGGTCGTCACTGTGAAGAAGGAAATACCACAATGTGAAATACGAGTAAATGGGCATATTCTTAAGCAAGTGAATCGATACAGTTATCTCGGCACAGTCATAACATCTGATGGGAGATGCCTTGAAGAGATTAGAACAAGAATTGCCATTGCGTAGGTAGCCTTTTGCAAGATGAAAAACATACTGACCAATAAAAAGATATCGATTGAAAAGAGAAAAAGAGTGTTGAAGTATTACATAGAACCTGTACTTGTGTATGGATGTGAAGCGTGGACAATAAGCAGTCAAGATGAAAAACGTCTGATGGCTGTTGAAATGTGGTTTCTGAGGAAAATGCAAAGAATGCAATGGACAGACATAAGAACCAATGACCAAGTCCTACAAGAGAAAATGAAAATCGTAAACTGATTAGAGAAATTAGACGTAGAAGTCGAAATTTTTGGGCATGTTATGAGAAGAAATAAATTGGAGATCTTGGTTACAATTGGCAAAATCGAAGGGAAGAGAACAAGGGGAGGGCAGAGAGGTACATACCTGGATGGCTTGGCCACTTGGTATGGTCGAGACAAGAACACTGAGCTGATCCACGACTCTGGTGATCGAGTGAAATGGCAAAACATGACCGCCCACGCTTACCGACACGGCAAATGCTGATGATGATATAATGTTCTATTGTCACTAGCCTCATCCAGGCAGAAGTGGAGGTAGTCACTGCGGCTCTCCGCTGGATGGAGAATACGACACACACACACATCGTGATTGTAACTGACTCAGAAAGCATGCTGACGAGGGTGAGGACGGGCAGACTTCGTGTGGAGTGGCTTGCTTCGCTTCGGAGGTCACGGGTGACAAGCATCGCCTGGATCTTTTCTCCTGGGCATGCCGGTGTGCTGGGAAATGAACAGGCGGACAGATTGGCTGGCTCTGCAGAACTTGGTGGAGTATTGATACATGACAAGGCAGACGTGGTTGCGGCCTTGTGGGAGCACGTGAACACCTCGGAGGAGCAAATGGATTACCATGGTCTGGCAAGAATGAGACAACGAGGAGTGACGAAGGGATCTGGCCGACGCTCAACGCTCAAAGGAAAGGCGAGACGGACTTATAATCAGATTGCTACTGATACTATTAGTGTAGGAACTCTTCGCTGGCTGCTGAGGATGGGGACGGAGCACTTATGGGAATGCCCCGAATGCTGTGATGTCGATTCCTAAATCAATCAATCAATCAATCAATCTTCCAGGCAGTCGTTGTTAGTTACTCTGGCAGATCAATGTGTTCACAATGTTGGTCTCAGGAACCACATCGCCATTACTTTTAAGCTCTTTCTTATTTGTCATTTCACCTTCCCTGATTCACTTTTCTATAGCAAACCAAATTAAATAACACATTTGATTACTCTCTCTCTTACTTTCAGTGACGGTGTTATTGCAAGAGATAGCATGTAAGAAAAGCTCTTTCCATTTTTGAATTGGAGCTGCGTAATCGAGACTTTGATTTCGGTAGTTTTGGCCACTCAACCCGAGGACGGCGCGTCAGCAAATATAGTGTGTTTTCTATTTGTTGCCTCAATATAAAATTCAATATCTCAGTAACCAAGTGAGATTTAGCATATAACCTTATCATTATGTCCACCCAACAAAAAATTTTTTGTTCTGGAGATTGTACAGCAGATTTCAATGTTTGTTTATATGCGGTATATAATTTATGGCTCCCGCATTCATGCCATCATTTTAAGAGTATTACAGCTTCAGCAAGACACACACCCGCTCTTTTCGAAATTGTCTGGCGGGTTTCGTTTTGGCACAAACAGCGCGAAGTTAAATGGGTTTGTTCAGAGGTGTCTCAAATGGGGGTTCTTTCATGAAACGTGATTATATAAATAAACTAGCTGACTCGGCCTGGCTTCGCCCAGCTCCTGGCGGGGATCTATCTATCTATCTATCTATCTATCTATCTATCTATCTATCTATCTATCTATCTATCTATCTATCTATCTATCTATCTATCTATCTATCTATCTATCTATCTATCTATCTATCTATCTATCTATCTATCTATCTATCTATCTATCTATCTATCTATCTATCTATCTATCTATCTATCTATCTACCTACCTACCTATCTACCTATCTATCTGTCTATCTATCTATCTGCCTGCCTGCCTGCCGTCCGGCCGGCCCACCGACCGACCGACCGACCGACTGACCGACCCATCCAGCCAGCCAGCCAGCCAGCCAGCCAGCCACCCACCCACCTACCTTTCTGCCTACCTACCTACCTACCTACCTACCTACCTTTCTGTCTGTCTGTCTGTCTGTCTGTCTGTCTGTCTGTCTGTCTGTCTGTCTGTCTGTCTGTCTGTCCGCGCTATTAAATATTGATAAAAGTTACTGGAAAAAATGTGAGGACCATGTGTTGAAAGAGGAAGAGGACTATTGGAGAAAGGATGGATTGAATTTTATGCAACCGAGAGCAATCATCAACCTACTGGAATCGTCCGACACAGATTAAGGTCTGAGCAGATCGCAGACCTTAATCTACGTACACACTTACTGGGATATTTTGCTCCAACTATTCAGACGAATTGCAGGCCCTAAACATTACAGCATCAGCATCAGCTGAAGAAACAAGAAGGAAATGAAAAATAAGGTAAGAAATATATTCCTTCTACTTTCCTGTTAATTTACAAATTATTTACCCCGTGCCTCTGTAAATTCTCTGTCTTTACTAATATTACACATTGCACCCCTCTCGGGATTCTCCGTGGTGAAGTGGTCAAGCCGTCTGACTCGGGCTCCGAAGGTTGTATGTTCGATTCCGGGCCGCGTCCTTCATTTCACGAGTGCATTTTTTCGGACACTCCCGAGGGTCGTCGCTGGAGCTACGGAGTTCGTGCTTTGTGCGACGCTTTCCGCGCTGCGGAAAGAAACTGAGCCATATGGGATTAAAAACCCGGTGCAATGCAGCCGACCCTGTCGATTTAAGCTACTTCTTTCATTGCACCCACTCCCATACGAATCCGGATACGCCTTTGTGTGTCATCTGAATTGGCAGGTCTCCCATTACTGTAAACATAACTTCGTTAGCGAGAAATCACTAGTTGTTCAGCAAAACATCAAAGGAATGTCGCCGCTTTTGATGATTTAAGTTGTTTTTGGACCTATCGAAGACATATTCCTTGGGTGGGGGTAAATATAAGACGGCTGGAAAAATTTCATAACGATACAACAGACAATTTTGAAAATAATTGATCGTGAATGAAGGCATTCAAATCGGAACATACTATGTAAGAAACGACGTGTTGCGAAGTGTCCTCATACAGTTAAACAAGCTAACTCCATCAACTTTACAGGGCGCCGCAATCAATCTCAATATTCTTGTCTGTTTGTCATTTATTATGCAATTTTTACGTTCAGAAGTTTGCCATTGCTTAGTTTAGTTTAGTTTAGTCGATGGATCAACATCACGGCACACGGGTGCAACCCATAAGTGCTCCGTTCTCCTCCTAACTCAAATCTGAGTCTGGAGAAACTCAGCTCAGTGCACGAACTCCGTAGCACCGGCGAGGATCCTGAAATACTTTGGGTAGATTTTTAACTCGAAATTTTGCCCTGGCAGCGCCGTTAGGCTACTCTTTTTCGATTTCCAACTGCCAAGGGATTTTTTACGTGCGCAACAATACACACGGTCGTCCGATCTCACTACCCAGAGACCAGTGGAAATTTTATTACTAGAAGTCCACGTGAAAAAATTCCAATCCTCACCGGGGCTTGAACCCGGGACCTCCAGCACTCGAGGCGGACACCAGTACCTCGAGACCACGCATCCCCCATTGGAGTTTGCCATTGCTTTCTGAAGGACCGACGCTCATGCCTTCGAAACCAACACAGGGTGGTCTACTTCCAAATTCTCTGTAGCTGATTTAGATCCCTCAACTCCATATGTCAGGGAATTGTGAATCTGTGTTTCACTATCATCTAAGCACAGACACACGAAAACACAAACAAACTTACTTTACTTCAAACAAAATAAGACAACATTATGTACAACACACACACACACGCGCGCACGCGCGAGCACACACACACACACACACACACACACACACACACACACTCACACGCGCGCGCACACACACACACACAAGCATTTATTTTAACATATAGCATTATGGGAGTGTACACATTCACATTCTTGTTATTGTCTCTTGTAGTTGATCGAGTGTGCGATACCCATCATGACTGTATTGGAGGCGACGACGAAGTCAACTGTCCAACAGACTGCACGGGACAAAACCAGTTCAAGTGTGAGAACAGTGACACGTGTCTAGGAATTGTAGACAAATGTGACGGCAGCGTAGATTGCACTGACTATTCAGACGAAGCATTTTGTGCAACTGTTGAATGTGCCGCGGGGAGATTCAAGTGTGTGGACTCCAAAGAATGCATTAGAGCCGATTATGTCTGCGACGAAGAAGCTGATTGCGAGGATGGTTCAGACGAAAGGAACTGCCACATCGGTACCTGCAGTAGCAGCCAGTGGCAATGCGCCGATAACGACAGATGCATATCCAAATCATATGTTTGTGACGGTGACAACGATTGTGCCGACCACAGTGACGAAAAAGACTGTATTTGCTCGGGTACCGAATTTAAATGCACAAATGGAGAATGTATACCAGGTGATTATAAATGTGACAGAGATAATGACTGTGGAGATAAAAGTGACGAGCTCGACTGCCCGGCACTTCCAAGTAATGTCTGTGCGGACGTCTTGACATACGAAGATTGCTTCCATATGAACGAAACAACACATCCAATCTGCACAATTCATGTCGACGCGGATAAATTCTGTCGCAAATTCTGTGGCTTTTGCAATTAGTAATTTTAACTGAAAACTACCGCTATTAAATATACTACGATCTGCTGACGTGTGTTGTTAATTGTATATACGTTTTATATTTCATTCTGTCTATCTGTCTCTCCCCCCTCTTTTTTTCCCTCTCCCTCTCCCTCATTCTCTATAATTTATATCTCTGATTGTCCTGTCTGTCTGTCTGTCTGTCTGTCTGTCTGTCTGTCTGTCTGTCTGTCTGTCTGTCTGTCTGTCTGTCTGTCTGTCTGTCTGTCTGTCTGTCTGTCTGTCTGTCTGTCTGTCTGTCTGTCTGTCTGTCTGTCTGTCTGTCTGTCTGTCTGTCTGTCTGTCTGTCTGTCTGTCTGTCTGTCTGTCTGTCTGTCTGTCTGTCTGTCTGTCTGTCTGTCTGTCTGTCTGTCTGTCTGTCTGTCTGTCTGTCTGTCTGTCTGTCTGTCTGTCTGTCTGTCTGTCTGTCTGTCTGTCTGTCTGTCTGTCTGTCTGTCTGTCTGTCTGTCTGTCTGTCTGTCTGTCTGTCTGTCTGTCTGTCTGTCTGTCTGTCTGTCTGTCTGTCTGTCTGTCTGTCTGTCTGTCTGTCTGTCTGTCTGTCTGTCTGTCTGTCTGTCTGTCTGTCTGTCTGTCTGTCTGTCTGTCTGTCTGTCTGTCTGTCTGTCTGTCTGTCTGTCTGTCTGTCTGTCTGTCTGTCTGTCTGTCTGTCTGTCTGTCTGTCTGTCTGTCTGTCTGTCTGTCTGTCTGTCTGTCTGTCTGTCTGTCTGTCTGTCTGTCTGTCTGTCTGTCTGTCTGTCTGTCTGTCTGTCTGTCTGTCTGTCTGTCTGTCTGTCTGTCTGTCTGTCTGTCTGTCTGTCTGTCTGTCTGTCTGTCTGTCTGTCTGTCTGTCTGTCTGTCTGTCTGTCTGTCTGTCTGTCTGTCTGTCTGTCTGTCTGTCTGTCTGTCTGTCTGTCTGTCTGTCTGTCTGTCTGTCTGTCTGTCTGTCTGTCTGTCTGTCTGTCTGTCTGTCTGTCTGTCTGTCTGTCTGTCTGTCTGTCTGTCTGTCTGTCTGTCTGTCTGTCTGTCTGTCTGTCTGTCTGTCTGTCTGTCTGTCTGTCTGTCTGTCTGTCTGTCTGTCTGTCTGTCTGTCTGTCTGTCTGTCTGTCTGTCTGTCTGTCTGTCTGTCTGTCTGTCTGTCTGTCTGTCTGTCTGTCTGTCTGTCTGTCTGTCTGTCTGTCTGTCTGTCTGTCTGTCTGTCCGCGCTATTAAATTATTGATAAAAGTTACTGGAAAAAATGTGAGGACCATGTGTTGAAAGAGGAAGAGGACTATTAGAGAAAGGATGGATTGAATTTTATGCAACCGAGAGCAATCATCAACCTACTGGAATCGTCCGACACAGATTAAGGTCTGAGGAGATCGCAGACCTTAATCTACGTACACACTTACTGGGATATTTTGCTCCAACTATTCAGACGAATAGCAGGCCCTAAACATTACAGCATCAGCATCAGCTGAAGAAACAAGAAGGAAATGAAAAATAAGGTAAGAAATATATTCCTTCTACTTTCCTGTTAATTTACAAATTATTTACCCCGTGCCTCTGTAAATTCTCTGTCTTTACTAATATTACACATTGCACCCCTCTCGGGATTCTCCGTGGTGAAGTGGTCAAGCCGTCTGACTCGGGCTCCGAAGGTTGTATGTTCGATTCCGGGCCGCGTCCTTCATTTCACGAGTGCATTTTTTCGGACACTCCCGAGGGTCGTCGCTGGAGCTACGGAGTTCGTGCTTTGTGCGACGCTTTCCTCGCTGCAGAAAGAAACTGAGTCATATGGGATTTTAAAAAAACCGGTGCGATGCAGCCGACCTTGTCGATTTTAAGCTACTTCTTTCATTGCACCCACTCCCATACGAATCCGGATACGCCTTTGTGTGTCATCTGAATTGGCGGGTCTCCCATTACTGTAAGCATAACTTCGTTAGCGAGAAATCACTAGTTGTTCAGCAAAACATCAAAGGAATGTCGCCGCTTTTGATGATTTAAGTAGTTTTTGGACCTATCGAAGACATAATTCCTTGGGTGGGGGTAAATATAAGACGGCTGGAAAAATTTCATAACGATACAACAGACAATTTTGAAAATAATTGATCGTGAATGAAGGCATTCAAATCGGAACATACTATGTAAGAAACGACGTGTTGCGAAGTGTCCTCATACAGTTAAACAAGCTAACTCCATCAACTTTACAGGGCGCCGCAATCAATCTCAATATTCTTGTCTGTTTGTCATTTATTATGCAATTTTTACGTTCAGAAGTTTGCCATTGCTTAGTTTAGTTTAGTTTAGTCGATGGATCAACATCACGGCACACGGGTGCAACCCATAAGTGCTCCGTTCTCCTCCTAACTCAAATCTGAGTCTGGAGAAACTCAGCTCAGTGCACGAACTCCGTAGCACCGGCGAGGATCCTGAAAATACTTTGGGTAGATTTTTAACTCGAAATTTTGCCCTGGCAGCGCCGTTAGGCTACTCTTTTTCGATTTCCAACTGCCAAGGGATTTTTTACGTGCCCAACAATACACATGGTCGTCCAATCTCACTACCCAGAGACCAGGGGAAATTTTATTACCAGAGGTCCACGTGAAAAAATCCCGGTCCTCACCGGGGCTTGAACCCGGGACCTCCAGCACTCGAGGCGGACACAGTACCTCGAGACCACGCATCCCCCATTGGAGT
>JACEFZ010027818.1:242500-257500 GCA_014155875.1 Cepaea nemoralis | reverse complement strand
TGAAATGTTCAAAGAAATGAAGGTATTGACAAGAAATGTTCAACCTCAATTGAATGCTATCTATGACAAGATGGGAAATACCTTAACAGAATCTAGGCAAATTCTAGAAAGATGGCAGGAGTACTGCAGTGGAATGTATGATATGAGTGACAGTGAGGATATGAATGAGATACATGAGTCAATGACAGCAGAGACAGAACCTGAACCCTCATTAGATGAAATTGCTTGGGCTATAAAGAACCTGAAGAATGGTAAATCACCTGGATGTGATGAGATACCAGCTGAACTAATTAAAGCGTGAGGAGAAGAAAGCATACACATATATCATGCGTTATGTAAAAAGATTTTGAAATATGGTATATGGCCAAAAGATTGGAAGAGAACTATCTTCATTCCAATACCAAAAAAGGGCAACCTGAAATTATGCACCAACTATAGAACTGTTGCCCTGATCAGTCATGCAAGTAAAATTCTACTAAAAGTCATAATGGGAAGACTTCGTAAGAAAATGGAAGAAGAGATTAACGTGGTTCAAGCTGGATTTAGACAAGGAAGAGGAACAAGAGATCACATATTCAACATGCGATTAATAATAGAGAAGTGCAGAGAATTTAATGTAAACCTATTCTCATGTTTTGTGGATTTTTCAAAGGCATTTGACTGTGTACAACATGAGAAACTTTGGGAAATCATGAGGAATATGGGCTTTCCATCACATGTAGTACAACACATAAAAATGCTCTATCTAGACCAACATGCAGCAGTTAGAATAGATGGCGAGACATCAGATTGGTTTGACATCAAACAAGGAGTCCGTCAGGGCTGCGTGCTGTCACCCTATTTGTTTAACCTGTACGCCGAAAATATAATGAGAAATGTAAGAGATGATATAAACAGGGAGCTATATGAAGCCCTAAATATCGGTGGTCATGACATACCAGAGATTCGATATGCTGATGATACAGTATTACTATCCACAACACAGAATGGCATAGAAAACCTCATAGCCTTAACCCAATTCAATAGTGAAAATCACAACTTATATCTTAACATAGCAAAAACAAAGATAATGCATACAGACAAAACTGCAATGGAGAAAGAAATTTACATTAATGGGGACAAATTGGAGGTGGTGGAAAATTTTGAATATCTTGGGTCATTGATTACCAACAACGGTGACACAATGAAAGAAATTAAACGACGACTATCCATTGCTCTTCAAAGACTAAAACAGGTGAATAAATTATGGAGTGGGACAGACAGAACTACAAAAATTAGGTTTTTAAGAGCATGCATCTTTCCCATTGCAACATACGCCTGTGAGACATGGACACTTACTAAACAAGCTGAACAGCGCATAAATGCCTTTGAACATAAATGTTATAGACGAGTTCTAAGAATATCTTGGTAAAGAAAAGAACAAATGCATCCATACTTCAAGAATTGAATATTGAAGAAGGTTGGCTATTAAAGACGATAAAACAAAGAAAATTGAAATATTTTGGTCACTTGAAACGTCACGAAAGTTTGGAGAGAACAATAATGGAAGGATATATGCCTGGGAAGAGAGAAAGAGGAAGGCCAAAGAGAAGATGGGTGCAGGATTTAGCGGATGATCTCCATATGGGTGTATCAGACGCGGGACATCTTGCTTATGATCGAGAGGTTTTCCGGAAGGTTGTTATGGGAGCGAGGTTCTGCAAAGGACATGCTACTGAATGAATGAGTTTGCTATTGCTTTCTGAATGATCGATGATCATACCGTCGAAACCGGCAAGGCGATCTACTTTCAAATCGTCTGCATCTGATTTCGAACCCTCGGTGTGCCGGAGAATTATTAAACTGCGTTTCATTATCCTCTAAGCCACGGACACAAGTACAAATTTACTCTACTTCAAACAAATACGACAACATTATGTTTACATACACAAGCATTTATTTTAACGTATAGAATTATGGGAGTGTACACATTCACATTCTTGTCGTTGTCTCTTGTAGTTGATCGTGTGCGCTATACCCATCATGACTGTTTTGGAGGCAATGACGAAGTGAACTGTCCCACAAACTGCAAGGGACAAAACAGTTCAGATGTGTGAAAAGTAACAAGTGTATTAGAATTGTTGACAAATGTGACGGCCACGCAGACCACTGATTATTCAGACGAAACATTTTGTGCAACTGTTGAATTTGCCGCGGGGAGATTCAAATGTGTGGACTCCAAAGAATGCATTAAGAGCCGATTATGACTGCAACTCAGAAGCTGATTGCGAGGATGCTTCAGACGAAAGGAACTGCCACAACGGTACCTGCAGCAGCTACCAATGATGGCAATGCACCGATAACGACAGATGCATATCCAAATCATATGTTTATGACGGTGACAACGATTGTGCCGACCGCTTTGACGAAAAAGACTGTACTTGCTCTGGTACGGAATTTAAATACACTAATGGAAAATGTATATCAGGTGAATTTAAATGTGACACAGATAATGACTGTGGAGATAGAAGCTAGGACATTGACTGCCCGGCACTTCCAAGTAACGTTTGTGCGGAAGTCATGATATACGAAGATTGCTTCCATATGAACGAAACAACACATACAATCTGCAACAATACATGTCGACGCTGATAAATTATGTCGCAAATTCTGTTGCGTTTGCAATTAGTCATTTTGACTGAAAACTATTGCTATTAAATATACTGTGATCTGTTGAATTGTGTTGTAATCTGTATGTTTAGTTTAGTTTAGTTTAGTCGATGGATCAACATCACGGCACACAGGCGTAACCCATAAGTGCTCCGTTCTCCTCCTAACTCAAACTTGAGTCTGGAGAAACTCAGCTCAGTGCACGAAGTCCGCAGCACCGGCGAGGATCCTGAAATACTTTGGGTAGATTTTTAACTCGAAATTTTGCCCGGGCAGCACCGTTAGGCTACTCTTTTTCGATTTCCAACTGCCAAGCTATTTTTTACGTGCGCAACAATACACACGGGTGTCCGATCTCACTACCCAGAGACCAGGGGAAATTTTGTTACCAGAAGTCCAAGTGAAATAAATCCCGATCCTCACCAGGGCCTGAACCCGGGACCTCCAGCACTCGAGGCAGACACCATACCTCGAGACCACGCAACCCCCATTATCTGTACGTACGTTTCAAATTTCTCTCCATTTCTCTCTCTTTCCCTCTCAATCTCTTTAACTATCTTTCTCTCTCATTTCTCTCTCTGTCGCTCTCTCGTTCTATCGGAATGCCCCAAATTACTTTCGCCATTGTTTACATACGAGGGTCAGTGAATAAATAAGTCACAAATGGCTGTGGAAAAATAACTAAATATGATAACAACCTGAAACCAGTTTATTTTCATACATACATTGTCCCTTTATTTCTCAATATAATTTCCACCAAACATTGATGCACTTATCCCATCGTTTTATCAGTCCTCCCAAACCGGCTGCATAGAACTGCATGTTTTGTTTTCATTTACCTGCCATCCCACAGAACTGTGTGACTTACTTATTGACTCGCCCTCGTAACTTTTTCTACCCCGCTATGCACTGCTTTACGGGATACACATTTGTCAGTATAAGCACCCAAAACTCACCTTGGCGGGAGTCGTTTCGCGAATGACGCCGAAGTTGAATGTGAAGTGAAAACGTGGTTTAGAAAACAGAGTACGCAGTTCTATGCAGCCGGCTTGAAAGGACTGATAAAACGATGGGATAAGTGCATCAATGTTGGTGGAAATTATGTTGAGAAATAAAGCGACAATGTATGTATAAAAATAAACTGGTTTCAAGTTGTTATCATATTTAGTTATTTTTCTACAACCATTTGTGATTACTTATTAACTTACCCTCGTATAATGCTGGACACAGTAAACGATTAAATATATTACACATTCCGAAGCCTAGGATAGGCTTATACACAGCAAGTTTAACGTGTGTTGCCGGGACCCATAAGGCAAGCAAAGAATAGCAACACTGTAGCCTACCACGCATGTCGTAAGAGGCGACTAAGGAGGCTTGATGGTTCCGTCGCCCTGCTACTGAGTGAGTGCGTGGCGCGACACTGTGAGCTGTGAGTTTCGTGTGAAGTGCTTTTGAATCTGCCCAAGTTTTTTTTCTTTTTGGGAACGTGACTGCATGTTCGGAGTGATGGCAGGTGGCTATGTCCCAGAGTTGACCAGTTTTTGCCTTATGCAGAAATGCGTGGCTGCTGGGCGTCTGGTTGACTGCCACTGCCGTCGGTGATGAACTGTATTTTCGTGGACTGTGTGGGTGAACATCTAGGAAACATCCAGATATGAAAATGACTGCCGATTCCATCAGAGATGAATTGGGTGTTTCATGGGGGACTGGTGTGTTGACATTCTGGCGACGGCATTATGCACAGTGTATCTGTGCGGGCTGTTGTTTGTCGAGACTCCTGTCTTTTCCACTTTTCACATTGGGCAGTGGGGAGCGTTTTATGTGATATTCACTGGCACAGGAACGGAGCATAATGGGGACGACCCGTTGCTGTGAAGTTGGAACTGCGACTAACTAACTAACTAACTAACTAACTAAGCTTAACGTACTCTGCAGCTCATCTGTGGAACAATCTTCTACAAGAAATCAAAGACATCACCAATCCCTATACATCTTCTTCTTCTTCAGCGTTCCGAGCCTTTGAGGTTCTTTGCTGCAGATACAATCCGTCTCCATTCGTCTCTCTGGTGGACCTTCTCTTGCCAGTCGTTGATTCCAATCCCTATACATATAAATTATTCAAACACTATATCAGTACGAATTACATTCCCCCTTCATAATAGAAATAATAGAAATAATAATAATAATAATAATAATAATAATAATAATAATAATAATAATAATAATAATAATAATAATAATAATAAAACCCTAGTATAACAGCCAGTCCCCTTTTGGTAGACCAGTATATTCCACATAACTAATATCAAGTGTCTCACAATTCATTAATATTATTGAGTTGTTGTGTTGATTTTTGTATTTTCTCCAGCCCTTATAATGCATATCTTTTATATTGTTGCTCTTCTAAGTTAGCCTTAAATGATGTGAGAATGAGAAATGTATGAAAGAGAGTGATTACACGGGCCTGCTTGCCCAATTCTTAACCCTTTGAAAATAAAGTTTGTTCGCTCGTTCGGTCGTTCCATCTCTCTCTCTCTCTCTCTCTCTCTCTCTCTCTCTCTCTCTCTCTCTCTCTCTCTCTCTCTCTCTCTCTCTCTTCTCTTCTTCTTCTTCTTCTTCTTCTTCTTCTTCTTCTTCTTCTTCTTCTTCAGCATTCCGAGCCATTGAGGTTCTTTGCTGCAGATACAAGCAGTCTCCATTCGTCTCTCTGGTTGACCTTCTCTTGCCAGTCGCTGATTCCAAGCGCTTGTAGGTCTGTATGTATATTATCTCTCCACCGTCTTCTTGGTCTACCTCGGGGTCTACGGTCATTTATGTCCTGTGTGTAAGCGAGATTTGTTTCCCTATTATCTTCCATTCTTTCTATATGCCCCAGCCTTGCAGTCTATTAGCCTTCATGATACCAGTGATTAGCGGGGACTTAAATAGATCATAAAAGTTATTGTTGCTTCTTCTTTTCCACTCTCCACTTTGTTTATCCCTAATGAGCCCAAAGATGCGTCTTAAGACTTTGTTCTCAAAAGTTTGTAACAAGGCACTTATTTTACACTTTAATTAGCCATAGTTCCTGAGTCATATTTCCTATACCTAGATACGAGTGTTAAGGTAGTCATACTTCCTGTTTCTTTTGTGGAAACAAATACTTTCTCTCTCTCTCTCTCTCTCTCTCTCTCTCCTCTCTCTCTCTCTCTCTCTCTCTCTATATATATATATATAATATATATATATATATATATATATATATATATATATATATATATATATATATATATATATATATATATATATATATATATATATATATATATATATATATATATATATATATATATATATGCCGGCTCCGTGGCCGAGGGGTTAGCAGCTTTCTCCGCTAACCCCGAATACTCTCGTCACGTGACGCGACGAGAATTAGCAGTGGTTCGAATCGCAAAAGTGACTTATGAGAGTATGGAGCCGGTCGCTCAGAAAGTCGTGGCGTGCTGATGAGCGTAATCAGCCTAGGAATCAACATACAGCTGAAAGATGCTGGTGTTGACCGCAATATCCTGAATCAGGATGGAAACGCGGGGGAAAAATATATATTAGATATATATTAAGGGAGTCGTGAAATAAAATTGTGATTTCTAATTATTATTTTTTTCATATTCAAAGCAGGCCACGTGTATAGTGGCTATGTGCATAACTGATGAAATTCAGATATGACCCTTCCATGTTTCTTTTCAATAGACTACTCTTTGGATGGTGCCACGCTGTCGACGCCAGGTTAGGATGTCTATGAACAGTAAGTGTGATCGTGTGAGTGGTCAGCAGACAAAGATATGTTCTTGTTTCTTTTCTCATGGTAGAATGGGATGATTCTGTTTGGTCTCTGTGATGAATAATATTCATCCACATAATGGTGATCTAGAAACAGGTTCTTAATATACCAGGCTATTTGTTCTTCTACGTACGCCATAAAGATGTCCTCTAGCAAGGGACTTAGAGGACTTCCTGTGGCCACTCTGTCAATATGGCGGTAGGATGTTTTAAGAAACTTGAATTTAATATTGGATGTTCACAGTAGTAGTGGTTTCCCGAGTTTGGATGTCGGAAGGCCTAACTTTAAATGATCACGGTTGATCTTCAGTTTCTTCCAGAGGAAGGTTAGTGAAAAGAGACGTAATATCCATTGATGTCATGTACTTTTGTTTAAGATCGATAGTGTCTAATAGTTCGACCACTTGAAATGAATTTTTTATTATTAAGTGTCGAATGATTGTCGCCCTGGTTTGAGAATTGCGGCGAACCATTTCATCGTACTGTGTTTTGTCAGTGTTCGCCATTGACAAAATAGGTCTTAGTGTTACCCTATTCTTGTGCAATTTAGGGAGGCCTTAAAGTTCTGGCATTTGGGAATAACTACCCAGTCGCGTTGACTTTTGTGTGTTTTTTCGTCGTTGCTTCCCTGTAGCCTGGTTAATAGTTTTCCTCAATTATTATGGCGAGTAACATGACCTAACCATCCATGTTTACTGCGTTTCACTAGCTACAGGAATAGTTCTTTGTAAGCTGCATTTGATCTGCCTTTCGTTTCTGGTAAATGTTAGACATGTGATAAAATTTGTTGTTATTTGTAGGCTGTAGTTGTGCGTACTTATTCTTTAACAAACCACATTTCTGTTATGGTAAATGTACGAAATGTGTTGAACTTTCCCGTCATATTTGAATGTTAAAGCCTTGATGCTTTGCAGCAAGAATGTGGTCAGTGTTGTTTTTACATCTTTACAAGAGAATAGACACCACTAGAAATGTATAGTCTGATTTTGATAGGGAGCCCAATGTTGTTGCTCCCGTTATTACATTCAGTTTTCTCCATATCATCTGTAACCGGAACTTTTAAAGTTAGTTGCATATCCTTTACAGACGTAGCAGTCAACCCCATAATTTTTGGCTGTCGTGATTCCTGGGCAAATTTACGTTCAGTAGTTTGCTGTTGCTTTCTAAACGACCGGCACCCATACTATTTCATAAAAAAAAAAAAACTAAAGCAGCTGTGTTTCTACCGAGGTATGCCGGATTACGAACTGCGTCCGTAACTCCTTCGCCACGGAGCGGACAATTATATTGTTAATAAACACTTGTCATACAACCCCAGCGACGAGGATTGAGGTCTCCGTGTTCAGGCATTGGGTTGTTTTCGTACTCCGTCATTCCGTTCTCGAGTGCAATCATCGGATCAAAGTTGCATCCGAGATCAAAAACAGAGTAAGACAAGCAACATTGCGTTTTGCAACACGAAGAACGTCTAATGCATAGATTTATGGCATTGAAGGTAGGAAAAAGGAGACCCTTGGAGGTGGTAGCCGAAGCTACGGAGTTCATTGTCTCAGCGACACTTTCGATGGGTGGTTATCTGCTCTGTGGACAGAGACTGAGCAATATGGGATGTAATGAGGAGACAGACCGAGTTATGGGGAATTTAATGGAGAGAGAGACAGAGAGACAGAGACACAGAGAGAGAGAGAGAGAGAGAGAGAGAGAGAAAGAGAGGAGGGTGGGGGGGGGGGGGGAGAGCGAGAGCGATAGAGAGAAGTTGTTTCATTCGAGGCTGCTTTAAATAAAAAGGGAGTTAAAAGACAAAAAGTCGACTTCATTGCACTGTGTTTTAGATCCCATATAGCGTGCTCCCTCTTCCCATTATATTCCACATAGATCGGTCCCGCTCCCTATTTTTTTATGTTGCATATCCCTTACAGGACGTTGCAGTCAACACCAGCATTTTCAGCTGCTGTTGATGTACTAGGCAAGTTTTTACGTTCAGTAGTTTGCCATTGCTTTCTGAACGACTGGCTCACATAAGTCCCCCATAAGTTATCAGTGCGGCGTCGAACTGCTGCCGATTCTCGCAGATGCTGTTTTCCCCACGTGGTTGTACTAGATTACGAACAACGTCGTTAACGCCTTGGCCAGGGATTCCGGCTCTACCTATTTACATTCCCCATAGATTGAATGATCTCTCCCTCCCTCTCCCTCTCTCTCTCTCTCTCTCTCTCTCTCTCTCTCTCTCTCTCTCTCTCTCTCTCTCTCTCTCTCTCTCTCTCTCTCTCTCTCAAGTTTCGAGTCGCATAGATCAAATTCGTTCAGAGCCCGACAGTTTTTATCTAGTGAACCAAATGTTTTCTTAATTTTTATTTCTTTCAGACATTTCAATAAAAATAAAATGCTCTTCTGGGATTAAAATGTGCAAGTAACACTGAAAATCTAACTATCTCGCTGGTCTTAGTGTCGTCTTATCTCCAACAGTCACGAACTGGCCCCCGAATTTCTATTAAATATGGAGCTAAGGACACATTCTGTAACCGTTGTCATCGTTTTGTTAACAGGACACCGCTGTTCATCGTCAGGATAATTACCAATTAGATAACGGTTGGTAATTCAGAGAAGGTAGTATTAGAAGATCCAAAATGGGGCACCAGTTCAAGTATCTTGTTCTATTAAACCAGTTTACTCTTGGCGTTTTAGTTAGTAGATTAGTGTGTTATGTTAGAAGCCTACATTTGGAAATACTTTTTAGTTTAGTTTTAGTTTTAGTCGTTGGATCAACATCACGGGAAACGGTTTAACCCATAAGTGCTCCGTTTTCCTCCTAACTCAAACCTGAGTCTGGAGAAACTCAGCGCAATGCACGAACTCCGTTGCATCGGCGAGGATCCTGAAATACATGGGTGGATTTTTAACTCGAAATTTTGCCCGGGCAGCGCCGTTAGGCTACTCTTTTTCGATTTCCAACTGCCGAGGGATTTTTTACGTGCGCAACAATACACACGGGCTTCCGATCTCACTACCCAGAGACCAGGGGAAATTACTGGAAGTCCAGGTGGATTTTTAAAATAATTCCTGGTCCTCACCGGGGCCTGAACCGAGTGTCCCAGCACTCGAGGCGGACACCATACCTCGAGACCACTCAGCCCCCTTGGAAATACTTATCAAGGCTTATCAACTTAGTAATACATAACATTTATATACTGGCGATTTCAAAACACCAATGAGAGAGAGGAAGGGCAAGGCCACTTCGTGACTATAACAGAAGGCACATTAATAAATTCAGGGAAAGGAAAGCTGGAAATAAAGGGTTGATTTTCTCTTGACAAAGAAAATGGCCTCGGTACTTCTCGACTACAATACAATCAGATATATTAAAACAAAGAAAATGGCCTCGGTACTTCTCGACTACAATACAATCAGATATATTAAAACAAAGAAAATGGCCTCGGTACTTCTCGACTACAATACAATCAGATATATTAAAACAAAGAAAATGGCCTCGGTACTTCTCGACTACAATACAATCAGATATATTAAAACAAAGAAAATGGCCTCGGTACTTCTCGACTACAATACAATCAGATATATTAAAACAAAGAAAATGGCCTCGGTACTTCTCGACTACAATACAATCAGATATATTAAAACAAAGAAAATGGCCTCGGTACTTCTCGACTACAATACAATCAGATATATTAAAACAAAGAAAATGGCCTCGGTACTTCTCGACTACAATACAATCAGATATATTAAAACAAAGAAAATGGCCTCGGTACTTCTCGACTACAATACAATCAGATATATTAAAACAAAGAAAATGGCCTCGGTACTTCTCGACTACAATACAATCAGATATATTAAAACAAAGAAAATGGCCTCGGTACTTCTCGACTACAATACAATCAGATATATTAAAACAAAGAAAATGGCCTCGGTACTTCTCGACTACAATACAATCAGATATATTAAAACAAAGAAAATGGCCTCGGTACTTCTCGACTACAATACAATCAGATATATTAAAACAAAGAAAATGGCCTCGGTACTTCTCGACTACAATACAATCAGATATATTAAAACAAAGAAAATGGCCTCGGTACTTCTCGACTACAATACAATCAGATATATTAAAACAAAGAAAATGGCCTCGGTACTTCTCGACTACAATACAATCAGATATATTAAAACAAAGAAAATGGCCTCGGTACTTCTCGACTACAATACAATCAGATATATTAAAACAAAGAAAATGGCCTCGGTACTTCTCGACTACAATACAATCAGATATATTAAAACAAAGAAAATGGCCTCGGTACTTCTCGACTACAATACAATCAGATATATTAAAACAAAGAAAAGGAACATCACAATTAATATTTTTCACGTCTATGCCACAACGACTACATCAGAGGAGGATGAAATTCGGGAACTTTACAGTAGTTTCCAAGAGATATTAGGAAAGGTGAAAAAACAGGGACCTTGTGATGATAATAAAAGGTTATTTCACCCCGAAACGTGAAGTTGAAAGAAAGAAAGGGTGAGAATTGGTAAGATACCATATAGGTATATGATATAGAAATAAAAGAACTGAGAAACTAATCACATTTTGAGCAAACGGCAATTATGAACAATCATGCTGCTACAACACGGGAAGCAGATGAGGAAGTTTTCACAAAGCTATACATTGGATGAGTGAGGTCAGTCCTTGAATACGGTATTGCAACTTCAGCAACAGCTGCCAAGGCAAACCTTTACAAAATAATCAAAGTACAAAATTTTAAAAACTGCGGATGAAAATTAGAGGCATGAAAGCAATAATTATTAATACATTGGAAAAGACCGCGTGTCTACAATCTATGCAATTCAGAAAAGGTAACAGAGCCCAGCAGCAAGCAGACAAATTTAAAAGACTGATAAACCACCCACATGTACCAGATGTTTAATGGTCTTTAAAGGGGAAGACTAAAGCGAAACAACTTTTTAGAATCTACAAAGAGTAGCATTCGGGCAGATCCAATACACAGCATAGAATCAGCTAAATCCATTAATAACAGAAAAAGACTTCCAGCCTTGAGACAACATCGCCTGCCTGAGAATTTGGACTATATTTCTGGTACTGAGGGGAAAAAAAAACAATATTCAGAATGAATTAGAAAGAAGAAAACCAACCATAAACTACATATAGGAACATTACACAAGCATCTGGACTCGTGCTTATACAGATGAATCAGCAAAAACACTCAACAGAAAATGGAGGTGGAGGGATTCTCCTTTATCTAAGAATGAACCAGGAACCATATCATCAATTTGAGAACCACCTTGAAGAAATTCAGAGAGTGCAATGTAGATCTTTGTAGTCGCTTCGTAAACTACGACTGTGTTCGCCAATAGCAATAGTAAAAAGAAATAAAATAGAAGAGACTTAACGTTACCAGCACTGAATCACATCCTGCATAACAAGCAGTTGTCAGAGCAGCAGGTGAACCATCAAACTAGTTGGAGGTTCAAAGTAGAGTAAAACAACGCTGTACTCTTTTGTCATACCTGTTCAATATATATGCAGAAAATGTCATAAGAAACGTCAAAAATTGTGTAACCAGTGACAATTTTGACCCATTCGCAGTTGGTGAAATCGAATTCCAGAATTCAGATATGCAAAAGACAAGATCCTATTTCAAACGGTGTTAAAGGATTGTTAAAGAGTTGGTCGTGTCTGTCACTAAACAGTCAAGATCGAAATAGTGTTATCTGAAATAGATTTTTTTTTTAAATGCCTAAATACAAAACTACAGCGCAACCAAATATAGCAGTCAACAAACTAAGTTACTAACAATTACGATACTGAAAATTACACATTTTAATAATTTGGCTCCATAACATCATTAGCGTCTGTTCTAATGAAGTTAGATGTAGGCTGGCCATAACAATGCAAATTTTAAGCATTTTTAATCATCTACGGTACAAAAAATAAATATTTAAAAAAAAATTAACAATTTTGTGTGGGGTGGGAGGTTGGGGGGGGGGGGGGGGGGGGGGGGGGTTGGCAATTATCTTTCCTATGGCAACAATCGGATTTGAACCATGAGGCACTTCGCTACACATCTGTTGACCGGGTTAGCCATCCCTGATAGTTTCGTGGCATATTCCGCTATCTCAGTAGGGCTCTCGTTCGATGGACATTTGAACTTAACTGTCATTTAGTAGGAATCACACTCAGTGGACATTAGAACACATTGTCAAGTTAGGAGAGCATTCCTTCGATGGATATCAGTCAATCATAATTTGTAGGTGGGCTGATGAGTGTCTGGGGCTTGTCCACATCGTGGTTTTTGCTAACTGCATCTTACAGGACGACGCACTATGAAACCCCTCGCCAGTTTGGTTCAGTCCTATGATGGCTACTTATCTGAGGTGTACGACGGGGAGGCCTGGCGGAAGCCTCGCATGGTTTCCGTAAAGCCAGCACAGAGCCTGGTGACGTCTCGAGGTGAGATGCGGGATAACCTGGTATACGTCACACGGCCTGAACTTGCTCTCCATGCCTGTGACATAAATTACCGCACAATTCCAGGGTCTAACACTGTCCCGGGGGAAAGGGAAGGGGGGGGGGGGGGGAGGCTGGGCCAAGGATGCCTCAAAAATGATATAGGAGAATGTTCATATTTTTTTTTTTACTGGGAATTGCCGCGGAAGGAAATCTGTTGGTGAAGAGAACCGGTTACCTCATTATATCTTTTTTTCGATATGTCATTGCCTAACACTTCACACTCTGCAGCATGTCTGATATGGAACTACTGTCCTCTTGTTTTTCTTGTTATTGTTATTGTTCTTTTTGTTCTTGTTTTTGTTCTTCTTCTTCCTCTGCGGCTGCCGCGGCTGCTGCTGCCAACTTTCATCTCACAATGGAGCCCTCAAACGACCCATGCCATATCTCGTGATTGCTTTTTCGTAATTGGTTGGGTTTTGCAGCTGAAGTGTTTTTTTGTTTAAACAGGATGAGGTATCCAGTTTCACGCCCACCCTCCATGGTCGCCTATTACAACACGCATGGTAGGTTACAGTGATCCAATGCTTTGTTTACTTTTTAGACCCCGTTGAGATAAAGGCCATGTGAATACTTTGTCATTTAAATAAAAACCGATATTTCATGCTGAATAGTAACGTGCACTGAACATCAACACAGGTTTTGTTTTTCTTTTCACATGTAAGACCGATGTCGAGAAGTTACCTGATCGCTGCCTTCCTGGCACTGGCAGTGCTTGTCTCTACAATAGACTGCGAAAAGAAAGGCACAAAACTGAAAGGAAAGCGCGACAAATTTGTAGCCAGGGGGCTTTGTGAGAGCAACGAGTTCGAGTGTTCTTTGTACGGCAGCTGTATCTCAAGTAAGATCATCTTTTGCTGTATGTTATGACTTAAATTAGGTAAAACGTAACGTTGAACTGTGCTCACAATGTCATGAGCAGTGTGGGACGAGGGATTGATGCCTGGGCTCGTCGCTTGCCAAGTGAGGAGAAGATTGGCTGTCTATTTCTCCGTGTGTTCAGGTCTCCAAAAATGTGATGGCCTAATCACATCGCTGATCCACAGCTAGAAACTGCTTCGGGATGTTTTTGTTTATTATTAATAGTCTACACGAAGTGTGTAAGGAATATAACATGAAAGTTAGCACAAGTAAAACAAAGATCATGACTATAACCAAAGAAGAAAAATCAACAAAATTTCATCTAAAAGAACGCCCCCTGAAACAAATAAAGAGCTTCAAGTACTTAGGAAGTATAATATCACCAAATGGCAAATTATAAGTCGAGACTGAAAATAGATGTAATAAGGCAAACCAACTCACTGGACAAATGGCACCAATACTAAAGAACAAACATGTACCATTAGTTAATAAGAAATAAGCATCTTCACACCAGCTCCATGCTACTAATGCCAAACCTGGACAATGACAGAAAAAGAGAAATTAAAAATTCAAAGAACAGAAATGAGATTCCTAAGAAAAATACTCAATGTATCAAGACGAGAGAGAATAAGAAATGACGAAATCAGGACTAAAGATTGGACAGATTGCCGGATTCTAATTCGGGAGACCCGGGTTCGAATCCTCTGTGAGATGTAGAGTTTTTTTTTTGTTCCTGTCGGGGCAAAAAGAAAACTCCAACCAGCACAGTTCGCGGCGACTGCACTAGCCAAGAGACCTTGATTCCTCAGGCTAAATGACACCCGCCCGCTCATCCCTTCTCTCCCCCCCCCCCCCCCCCCCCCCCCCCCCGCGCCATACACTTGAGTCTACCACAACAAGCAATGATGTACAAACCAAATGGAAGCAGAAGAAGAGGCCACCGCGTAAACGACGGACAGGGGGATAGTAGAATCCATGGGAATCTCGATACATGGGGCACTATCCACGGGCACTCTCCTGCTGTTTATGCTTCACCTCGACACATCAAGGTACAAGAGGAACATGATGAGATGAGAGTGAAAATATTTACATAAATTTAGAAATGTTTTTTATTTGGGTGCTCGCTCGCATTGAAC
>JACEFZ010027818.1:95000-237500 GCA_014155875.1 Cepaea nemoralis | reverse complement strand
ACATACTTCAAGAGCTGGACACGTACTTAGCGACACCACAGGAGGGATGAGATCAACCCCTACAGTGGAGATGGAGAAGATCGGGAGGACACAAGCACTGAGAGAGCGCAGAGATACGAAAACGCTAATACAAGCAGAAACGTTCGTCAGCTTGCCAGGCCACCCTATGAAGAACAGATTTGATAACCTAGCTATGGGACGTTTGAATAGAAGCAGTTTTATTCACCAGGCCAAACGACTCTGCAGAGAAACCACTGATCTGCCCACAGTTGGTATCCCCCTGACAACTATTCCAGAGCGAAATCCATGGAAAGATGAACATACATTATCACTACAAATCCAGACAAAAGTGAGAGGAGTATTTGACAGGGAAGAACGGAACAGTGTACATAACACTCTCATCTTCCTTGATGAAGAATACCCAAAGGACCTTTGGATCCGAGTCTACACAGATGGGTCAGCACAAAATGCTTTTAGAAATGGAGGAGCGGGAGTGTACATAGAATACCCAAATAATACTAGAGACATGGCCAGAATACCAACAGGAAAGTACTGCCATAACTATGATGCTGAAATTGAAGCAATCAAGATAGCAACAGAGAAATTACTAAATACCAGCCATGGTACACAACCTGTGGTGCTATTAACAGATGCAAAATCAGTACTCGAGGCGCTCCTGTCTGGGAAATTGCCAGTACTAAAGACACTACGTTCCGAACTTAGCAGTCAGCATAAGGTCACCATACAGTGGATACCATCCCACTGTTGAATACCTGGAAACGACAGAGCTGGTCGATTGGCTAAGAAAGGAACAAAAGAAGAACAGCCTGATGTGCCCATTACATACCACCAAAAGAATAGAATGATCAAATCAGCCAGAAAGCCACCAAAACCTGCTCAAGACGACTACCATACTATGGACAGACCAGAACAAGTCATTATTCTGCGCCTTAGAACAGGAAACAATAGATTACGCAACCACATGTATACAGAATTCAAGATTGGTGAATCAGCCATGTGCACGTGAGGATTGGCGTCACAGACAGCAGAGCACATACTCCAAGACTGCCCAAATTACAACATGTCTAGGCAAACCTTCTGGCCTAGAGAGACGACACTGGAAGATAAACTCTATGTACCGATGAGTGAACTAAAAAAGACAGTTAAATTCATACAAGAGATAACATTGCAGTTATAGACATATTTTAAGCGAACGAAAGAAGAAGAAGAATTAATCATAGCATAGGAGGTTGCAAGCATAGGAGAACAGGGGGGACAAACATGTCAGTGTTGCACACAGCGAATACTCAGGCCAGCCTTTCAATGAAACAATCTCACCGTTTCATAATTCACATACATCAACAATAATACTTGTTGCATCAAAGGCACTTTCAAAACATATAATATAAGAACTTTATGTGCTCACCCAAAGCACAGAGAGTGGGCTTATAATGGCTAATGGGCAAATGGACTAATACAGCCTTCCCTAGCCGGGAAGGGGACCTGCCAGTAGATGATCATATCGGCAAGTGTGGTGTTTTTAACTGTCGAGACAAGAACATTGATCTGATCCACGACTCTGGTGATCGAGTGAGATGGCTAATCATGAACGCCCACGCTTATCAGCAAGACACATGTTGATGATGATGAGTTTTTCACAGTACTTTATTACATCTTCCGTCATTGATCTTTCTAGTGGTCATGATGTTTTCCAATGCCTCGCTTGTCATTACATGACCAAAATGTTTGTCTCTTTCTTACACATATATAATGTTCAGTATGTCTTTAGCCTCTTCAGTCAGCCGTTACGTTACTCTGGCAGTTCAATGTGTTCACAATATTGGTCTCACGAACCACATCTCCGTTATTTCTAAGCTCTTTCTAATTTGTCACTTCACCTTCCCTAATTCACATTTCAATAGCAAAACAAATTATATGACATATTTTAATACTCTCTTTCATTCAGAGACATTTTTACATTCAGTGACAGTATTACTGCAAAATATAGCATGCAAAAATGGCTCTTTCAATTCTTGAACGAACGCTGAGTAATCGAGACTTTGATGTCGGTAGTTTTGGTCACTCAAATTGAGGATGACGCGTCAGCAACTAGAAGAAACGACTTGTTGCAAAGTGTGCTCACAGAGTTAAATAAGTTAGCTACGTGTCCATTATAGGGCGTCGCAGTCAACCTCAATATTTTTGGCTGTTTATCATTTACTTGGCAATTTTTACGTTCAGTAATTTACCATTGCTTTCTGAACGACCGATGCTCATACTATCGAAACCGGTGCAATGCAGTCTACTTCCAAATCGTATGTAGCTGATTTCGAACCTTCGATTTGGTATGCCGGGAAATTGTTAAACTGCGTTTCACTATCCTCTTAGCTTTATTGTCCTCTAAGCCACAGTTAAACGTTAGTTGCATTTCTTTTACAGGACTTTGCAGTCAACCCTAGCATTTGTTTGCTTTTTGTGATCTCTTGGAAAGTTTATGTTCAGTAATTTGCCATTGCCTTCTGAAAAGAAAGACCTGCATCCATACCATTTCATAAAAATCTCAACTCGAGGCGGTCTACTGCCAATTCACCCGCATCTGTGTTTCGAACGCGGTATGCGAGTTCACGAACTGCGTCCGTAAAACCTTCGCCACGGAGCAGGTAAGGCACAGACACAAGTAAAAACTTACTTTACTTCAAACAAATACGACAACATTATATTTACATATCAATCAATCATGTACCATGCCGGAAAGCGTGGGTGGTCATGACTCACCATTTCACTCGAGCACCAGAGTCGTGGATCAGCTCAGTGTTCTTGTCTCTTCCATGTCACGTGGCCAAGCCATCCATGTATTTTCCTCTCGGTATTCATCTTGGTCTGTTCCCTTCGTCCAAAAAATGTTGTCTGTCTTCGTCTAATTTCTCTAATCAATTTACGATTGTCATTTGTCTCCTGTAGTGCTTGGTCATTGCTTTTTCTGTCTGTTCATGGTACTCTTTGCATTTTCCTCAGAAACCACATTTTGGCAGCCATCAAATGTCTTTCAGCTTGACTGCACATTGTCCAAGTTTCACATCCATACAAAAGAACATGCTCTATGTATCCCTTCAACACTCTTTTTCTCATTTCAATTGACATCTTTTTATTGGTCAGAATGTTTTTCATCTTGCTAAAGGCTACTTTCGCCATGGCAATTCTTGTTCTAATCTCTTCAAGGCATCTCCCATCAGATGTTATGACTGTTCCGAGATAATTGTACTTATTCACTTGTTGAAGAGAATTCCCATTTACTTGTATATTACACTGTGGTACTTCGTTCTTCCTAGTGACGACCATAACCTGTGTCTTCTTACAATTTAATTTCAACCCCAGCTGCTCACTGTGTACAACAACCACGTCTATTAATTGTTGCAGATCCTGTGCATTGTCTGAAATCAATACTATACCATCTGCATATCTAATGTTATTGATGTTTCGTCCTCCAATGCTGATTCCATTTATATCTTCTACATTTCTGAAAATATTTTCACTGTATAGGAATAAAAGATCTGGAGACATTACACATCCTTGCCTAACATCTCTCTTGATAGGTTGATATTGTCACACTTCATTATCAATCCTTATGGCAGCTTGTTGTTTCCAATATATGTTTTTTATAAGTCTAATCTCTTTCCCATCAATTTGTAGATCTGCAAGCATATCCACCATGTTGACATGTCTAACTTTATCAAAAGTCTTTGTGTAGTCAATAAAGCACAGATGCATATCCTTGTTTACTTCATATACACGCATTCATTTTAACACACAGAATTATGGGAGTGTGTGCATTCACATTCTTGTTATTGTCTCTTGTAGTTGATCGAGTGTGCGATACCCATCATGACTGTGTTGGAGGCAATGACGAAGTGAACTGTCCAACAGACTGCACGGGAAAAAACCAGTTCAAGTGTGAGAACAGTAACAGGTGTATTGGAATTGTAGACAAATGTGACGGCAATAAAGACTGCACTGACTATTCAGACGAAGCAAATTGTGGGAGTTTTGAATGTCCTGCCGGGAAATTCAAGTGTGTGGACTCCAAAGTATGCATTAGAGCCGATTATGTCTGCGACAGACAAGTTGATTGCGAGGATGGTTCAGACGAAAGGAACTGCCACAACGGTACCTGCAGCAGCAGCCAGTTGCAATGTGCGGATAGCGACCAATGCATATATGATTCATATTTGTGTGACGGCGTCTATGATTGTGTCGATCACAGTGACGAAACAAACTGTCCTTGCTTGGATACGGATTTTAAATGCACTAATGGAGAGTGTATACCCGGTGATTATAAATGTGACCACGAGAATGACTGTGGGGATAGAAGCGACGAGATTGACTGCCCGGCACTTCCAAGTAACGTTTGTGCCGACGTCTTGACGTACGAAGATTGCTTCCACATGAACGAAACAACACATCCAATCTGCACAATTCACGCCGACGCGGATAAATTCTGTCGTAAATTCTGTGGCGTTTGCAATTAGTCATTTTGACTGAAAACTACCGCTATTAAATATACGATAATCTGCTGACCCGTGTTGTTATCTGTATGTACGTTTCATATTTCTCTCCATCTCTCTCTCTCTCTCTCTCTCTCTCTCTCTCTCTCTCTCTCTCTCTCTCTCTCTCTCTCTCTCTCTCTCTCTCTCTCTCTCTCTCTCTCTCTCTCTCTCTCTCAGGCTACATGCATGTAGTTCCTAATATTTCTTGAAATGTTAATCCAATCACCAATATTTATTTTACTCTGTTCCCTGTACTGAAATCCTATTGTCAATAGATGATTAGAAAATAAGAATCACTGCAACAGCTTTACACTGAGCTATCAATTACTATAAGAATAGTCAGTCTACTTAAAAATTGTTCATTTATGGGGGAATTATAATTTAGTAATATCTACAGTCACTGTGTGGATGTTGGAGCTCTTTTAGTGGTCACGTGGCGACTACTCCGTCTCCCATCTCGTTAATGATCCAGTGACCTAACTTCTTTTCGCGCCGGATCCACACGATCATAACATTGCTCGACACCGGGAAGGACAAAAGAGAATAAAACAATAGTTATACTATTTATACTATAATAGTTAAACTAGCGAGCACATTAGCTTTCTTTATCGGTGAAAACATCAGTGAAGGCTGCTTTTGTTTTTAAATTGATGGCTTCCATCCGTTATATTGTCTTCACAAGTGTAAATAATTACCATTTGCTATCTTATCACGTTTCTTGCTGCCTTCCGCCGAATTAACTGATTCAGTGCCAAAGGATAATATATCGTCAAATGTGGTCTCCCATTTGGACAGAAGGGCGATATATCGCCATACTAGAAGTATCGTATTGTTTGTTTCGTTTAATGTATCCTCCTCAATTTCAAAGCTCAGTGAACGGAAACTTACATTATAATACTTGTTCGCTTGATTGTATACCATGTTTGGCGCAAACCTACTGTTTGTTTGGTACTGAATCAGTTCACATACGCACGAGCACTCGCACACAGACATACACACACATACAGACTACACAGTACATGTACACTCCTTCTGTGCATTCTGACCAGGTACGAACACGACTACCACAGCGTTGATTTCGTCAGGAGTCGCACCTAAGGGTCACATGACTATGCGTGTGTATGAGCAGCCACTAGGATAGTTCAAAAATAGGATAGTTAAAAAATAAACACATACTTTTGGGCTCACAGAAATAGAAGACAGAAGTAGGCATTAGAGAACGCACTAGAACGCACTAGTAGGTATTAGAGAACGCACTAGACAACATACAGATTGAAAGTTATAGTTACCGACCGGGATTCGAACCTGTCACCTCCAAATGTGGATATAGCCCGCTGCAGGAACGAACTAACGAACGAACGAACTTTATTTTAAAAGGGTAACAAATTGAGCACGCAGGCCCGTCTTACATTCGGCCCTTTCGATCACTCATCTTTCATTCATCAAATGTGCATGTTACATTTACATAGGGGGAAAAAACATTGTCACATGAAAGTTGTAAACATAAACAGTGCATATTGCAATGTTGTGAGACACATCCCCCATCCACCCTCACACCCCGCAGCCACCCACACATCCCTCAGCCACCCACACATCACCCATCAACCCATACACATCCCCCACACACAAGTGTACAAGTGTACAAGACGCATGACCATCTAGACACCCCTATGACAGGTGTACTTCATTAGCCAGGTCTGCCATGCACGTGAAACCACAACTGTGGAATTTGGGCAGGATTCGTCTCTAACTATTGAAATAGCACCACAAGTATCGGTAATGTATATTAGAACCAGCACAGTTCATATAACAAACACACAAACACATCGGACCGTAATGCTGTGCCCAGTATAAGAAACATGTACACAAGAGAAATGATTTTATTAACCCCAGCATTTTAAACTGTTTTTGATTTACTAGCTTTAAGCAGTTTGCCATTGCTTTCTGAACGACAGATGCTCATACCATCGAAACCAACGTATAGCGGTCTGCTGCCAAATCGTCTGCAGCTGATTTCGAAGCCACGTCTCGGTGTGTCGGAGAATTGTCAGGGAATTGTTAAATGTGTTCACTACCTCTAAGACACAGCGCCGGCTCCTCATATTGTTGCGAAGTAAGAATATTGATTCTGCTGTGAGAGGACCTGACGCCTTACATGATATTTAATTAATAAGTTTTAATTGAAACTTAATATGACTTGAGTTGGTGCATGGGGCATATAACGAAATAGGTAAATATTCATATTACAAGGCCAGTCTAAAGCTTCCATTAAAACTGTATCTCTCCACTGGACATAGACAAGACAGCCAACACAACATCCCAATCTTTATTCTGGCTGTAATCATAACGAGACCTGCTTACAGCGGCAGACGCAGGCGAATATTATCCCTGCACCCAGTGGATTTACTGTGGCTATCCCCAGGACGGCGGTCTCTCTGGCTGAGGGGCTACAACACTTTCTCTCTGTAATCCCGTTTATCACGCAGAGTCTCGTAGCGGAGCGAGAGCTGAGGCGGTTCGACCCCCGTTCGTGACTTGCGGGATACTGAGCCGGCCGCTCAGAAAGCAATGGCAAACTACTGAGCGTAATCTTGCCAAGAGATCAACAGACAGCTGAAAGATGCTGCTGTTGACAGCGATGTCCTGTAAAGGATATGCGAATTTAAAAAAAAAAAAAAAAAAATTCCCCAGGGCAGGATTCTTAACCAGTCGGTTTCTGAACGAGCCGTGCTACCTTTCTAGGTGAGAACACGTGTACAACCGATAGTTAATTCTGAACACGTCATTAGTTATATAATACGTCAAAGATGGCCAGCATCGTTGCCCTACACGATAACTTCGCATTCAGACAACAATGGCAAGCTCATCATGTAGCAGGCCCTTTACAGAACGTCGCTCTCATCACGAAAAGACTCTCGATCTCTTGCAGTTTCTCCTGCCTTGTGCACCCTCATGCAATAGGCTTCCGCAATGTCCTGCGTCCATCTTCCTGCCGGTCGAGCCCCACCACTTACACCAGGAACTAGTGAACGTAATATAGCCTGGAAAATCAACAGGGGGTTGATTGCAACTTCTTGCAAGGGACATACAACATTTTTATCTACAGTGCTATTGCAATTCGAGAAGTATCCAACGACAATTCATCATCTCATCTTGTTCCTCTTGTATCTTGCGTTGTCGTCGTGAAGCATAAACATCGGGAGAGTGCCCGTTTATGGGCTTCATGTATCGAGATTACCATGGTTCCCTCTGTCCATCGTTTACGTGGCCGGCCTCTTCTTCTGTTTCCATTTGGTCTGTACATCATTGCTTGTTGCGGTATACTGTAGTTGTTGGTAATCTAGTTACGTGGCCAAACCATTTAACTTGCTGCCTTCAAATGAAATCTAGCACTGCTTTAACCCCCCCCCCCTCCCCCACCCCACCCTCACCCACCACTTTAGTCCTGATCTTCTCGAGAATCTCAGTTCTGTTGTAATTTTTCTTTATTTCTTTTTCTGTCATTGTCCAGGCTTCCAACGACAAAAAAATAGAAAAAAATATAAGTGCCATAAAAAGCATCTTCTGTTTGAAAACAAGATTTAGACGTGTACGCTTGGGTAGATGGATAATTCATAACTACAAAATGTGTTGTGTAATTGTCTGCTTTCAGCTTGTCTGAGCAAATGAAAATAATGTCATATGTAAACAGTTACTATTATTAGGAGCACTCTTTTACACATCACGAAGCATAATTATTTATTTACAGTGATAGTGAAATAAAAGAGCAGTGATGAAGATAACCGGTATCTTCACTTCAGTATGCATGGGCCTAAATATGTGAACGTTTAACGGATTATACGTTCAATAGCCGAATTATAAGGATACACGAGACAGTGATTATATAACTACTGAGGCCATTACTGGAACACCTAAATATACCTATTTCCTCAAACCAGCATAATAATAAATAGCATATTTATACCAGCCTTACGCTCCTAGTGTCAAAATTTAGATGCATCTAAATCAGACATATGCAAAATCAACACCCCAGACGAGATAGCTGAGAAGAGCGACCAACTAAGCTATCCGATTGCTAGTAAGAAATAATGTTATCAGACAGATAGTGGGTTTCACATCTTCTGCCTTATACATTGAAAAGCAGATCAAAATTGTTTGGTCATCTGGTACGATTGCAACCAATTACCTGCCCTAGTGATACACCAAAGAAGATCTGATACGATAGCAATAGGGCAAACGCGAAGGAAAAAAGATTGACGACATCAAAGTCGTTGTACGGTCACACGGAATGACAACATCCATTGCCACCCATCATGCTCCAGAATACACACTGTTCCTCCCCACGACGCTTGATGACAACAGCGCAAGAAAACGATGATGACGAAATAGACAAGATGAGATTAATTTACCTAACGGGATTAGAACGTCAACCTTCAGACGTTACCGCAGATCCCAAGATCCCAAGTCATGATCATCATGTGCCATGCTGATAAGCGTGGGCAGTCATGTTTCGCCATCTCACACGATCACCAGAGTCGTGGATCAGCTCAGTGTTCTTGTCTCAACCATGCCTCGTGGCCAAGTCATATTTTACCAATTAAGGACCTGGAATAATCCGCACGAGACCATTTATTATACGAAAAGTGAATGTGCTTTTTGATCATCATCATCATCATCATCATCATCATCATCATCATCATCATCATCATCATCATCATCATCATCATCATCATCATCATCATCATAATCATCATCATCATAAATCATCATCATCATCATCATCATCATCATAAATCATCATCATCATCATCATCATCATCATAAATCATCATCATCATCATCATCATCATCATCACATGCCCTGACAGATGGCGTAGGCGTTCATATCTCTCTACATATCTCTGTCACCAGAAAAATGAATCCAGAAAGTTTTTTAAAGTACTGAAGTCAATGAAACGAGGGCACCAACAAAACACATATGGTTTAAAAGACAAAAATGGGAATATGATAAATACCATTGAAGAAATGTGCAACACATGGAAAGAATATTTTATTGAATTACTAAATTGTGAAGCTCCAAGTAACATTTTCCCACAGGAAGAGGTTCTAACATGCGAACCACAAATTGAAGAACCTACATTTGAAGAAATCCTATATGTAATCACACGACTTAAAAACAATAAGGCAACTGGGACTGATGGAATTGCTGCTGAATTTATAAAGGCAGGTGGCCATGCATTACATCTAAAGCTATACGAACTAATAATAAAAATCTGGAGGACAGAAGAATTACCCCATGACTGGAAAGAGTCATTATTGATACCTATCTTTAAGAAAGGAGACAAGTTCCAATGTGGAAATTATAGAGGAATATCACTACTGTCCACAAGCTATAAGATACTATCCGCAGTATTACTAAATAGACTAAAACCATATTCAGAAGACATATTAGGTGACTACCAGGCGGGTTTTAGACAAAACAGATCAACAATAGATCAGATATTTATCTTACGACAAATAGCCGAGAAACATTGGGAATATAAAAGAGATCTCCATAACATTTTTGTGGATTTTAAAAAGGCTTATGATAGTGTCCATAGGAATAGTCTATGGAATGTTATGCAGGAATTTGGAATACCAAGGAAGTTAATTAACATGACCAAACTATGCATGGAAGATACTTATAATATAGTAACATATAAAGGCAGGAAATCAGACCCCTTCCAAATAACATCTGGCTTGAAACAGGGTGATGCACTATCGCCGCTACTCTTCAATCTGGCTCTAGAGAAAGTTGTAAGGAAGGTAAAGGAGGAATGTGATATTGGAGGAACATCCAAGCTGCTTGGTTATGCAGATGATATAGATATTATAGGGCAAAGTGAACAAAAGACATTAGAAATATTGACTCACTTAAAGGAAAAAGCCCAACAGATGGGGCTGGTTATCAACCAAGATAAGACAGAATATATGGTAATTTCAAGAGACGGAATGGCTAAAAACTCTGGCCACATACAAATAGATAATATGACCATTAAAAGAACGGAAACATACAAATACCTGGGTACAATCTTCAACTGCTCCAACATCATAAGGGAAGAAATACAAACTAGAATCAACTCTGGAAATAAGATATACTATGCACTACAACATCTACTAAAATCAAAGGCGCTATCTCGTAACACCAAAATCACAATATACAAAACACTGATCAGACCAGTTGTGCTGTATGGCTCTGAAACCTGGAGTACAACGAAAGGAGACGAAGCCTTGTTACAAACCTTTGAGAACAAAATTTTAAGACGCATCTTTGGACCCATTAGGGATACACAAAGTGGAGAGTGGAAAAGAAGAAGTAACAAAGACATTTATGATTTGTTTAAGTCCCCGCTAATCACTGGTATCATGAAGGCTAATAGACTACAATGGCTGGGGCATATAGAAAGAATGGAAGATAATAGGGAAACAAAACTCGCTTACACTCAGGAAATAAATGACCGTAGACCCCGAGGTAGACCAAGAAGGCGGTGGAGAGATAATATACATACAGACCTACAAGCACTTGGAATCAACGACTGGCAAGAGAAGGTCCACCAGAGAGACGAATGGAGACAGATTGTATTTGCAGCAAAGAACCTCAATGGCTCGGAATGCTGAAGAAGAAGAAGAAGAAGAAGAAGATATCTCTGTCTTTGATGTTCTGGATCAACTCTGTTGATGATATTCCTCCATCCAACAGCACCTTGTTAGGTCTACCTCTGCTTCTTTCACCAATGATTTTTTGTTGTTGTCGCGATGCTCTCCAACGCCTCTCTTCTTCCCCATAAGACCCAAGAGAGCTGTTTGTCACTTTCTTATTGTTGAAAGAAAGCTACAACATTTTTTTAGTGACCACTTCATATTTCAGAAATGGTTTACTGTGCGGTTATTTTCATTCATAAGGAGCGATATTTATCATATCATTTGAGTATTGACTATTGTTAATTACACAGAACTATTATTACATAAATATTAGAAATTGTAGTTTTACAGCCGTGCCCGTCTATTAAACGAAAATGAACTTACGATGTTTTGTCATGTCTTTAACCCATTATTAACTTGATATTTTAATATTTCCCCGAGTGTAACATTACATTGCTATATGTTATGTTACTTTTAATAATTCTTGTCACAGAAGATTGACTAAAAATAAAAATTAACAAACACCAACGTTTTTCCCAGCATGAAAGGGGATGGGGGTGGGGGAGGGGCGTGGAACCGAAAGAAATGAGAGGAGTTGCCTCTTTAAAAGTAGGTAGGAAGAACAGTGTTATGAGGTATGCAAAGCTGAGAAGCACAGGTAGCGATCCTGTCCTAAGGCACAAATCAACACGTTCAATGGGAGACAACCAGCACATAAAACTGTCAGGAAACGCCAACAGAGTGATAAACTTGACAGACACCAGCAAAACACTCATGACGTACAAATGCATGACCGAAAGACAGCTGACTCTGTGGTTGATGAAGTTATTGTACGTTTTCATTGAGTAGAATTACACGACATATGTTCATAGTAAATTTATATCATTGATTGTAAGTATGCTTGATTGAGTTTTAAAAAAAAAAATATTTTAAAGATAAAAAGATTGCAGGTGCGTTGCAGTACAGTTGCAATCTCATCCAGATACCATTGGCTGTTTGTGATTTACTAGACAAGTTTTACGTTCAGTATTTTGCCTGCCGGCGTGCTGCTATCGCCAATCACTACCCAGTGCTGTTTGCTCAAGGAAATATGGGCCTATCATGCACACTCATTGATTCACTCATTCAGTAGCATGTCCTTTGCAGAACTTCGCTCGCATAACAACCTTCCGGAAAACTCCTCGGTCATAAGCTAGATGTCTCGCGTCCGAAACAACCATCTGGAGATAATCTGCCACATCCTGCACCCATCTTCTCTTTGGCCTTCCTCTTCCTCACTTCCCGGGCATATACCCCTTCATTATTATTCTCTCCAAACTTTCGTGACGTTTCAAGTGACCAGAATATTTCAATTTTCTTTGTTTTATCGTCTTTAGTAGCCATCCTTCTTCAATATTTAATTCTTGTCGTATGGATGCATTTATTCTTTTCTTTATCCAAAATATTCTTAGAACCCGTCCATAACATTTACATTCAAAGGACTTATGCGCCGTGCAGCTTGTTTAGTAAGTGTCCAGGTCTCACTGGCGTATGTTGCAATGGGAAAGATGCAAGCTCTTAAAAATATAATTTGTGTAGGTCTATATGTTCCAAGCCACAATTTATTCAGTTGGTTTAGTTTTTGAAGATCTTATAGATTAGTCGTTTAATTTCTTTCATTGCGTCACTATTGTTGGTAATTAATGACCCAAGATATTCAAAATTGTTCACCATCTCCAATTTTTCCTCAATAACATATATTTCTTTCTCCACAGTAGTTTTATCTGTATGCATTATCTTTGCTTTTGCTATGTTAAGATATAAGTTTTGATTGTCAACACTCCTTAAATTTGAGGTTATTAGCTTTTCTATACCATTCTGTGATGTGGATAGTAATACCGTATCATCAGCATATCGAATCTTTGGTATTTCATGATGGACGATATTTAGGGCATCATATTACTCCTTGGTTATATCATCTCTGACATTTCTCATTATATTTTCGGCGTACAGGTTAAAGTTGTGATTGTCAATATTCCTTAAATTTGGGGTTATTAGCTTTTCTATGCCATTCTGTGATGTGGATAGTAATACCGTGTCATCAGCATATCGAATCTTTGGCATTTCATGATGGACGATATTTAGGGCATCATATTGCTCCTTGGTTATATCATCTCTGACATTTCTCATTATATTTTCGGCGTACGGGTTAAAGTTGTGATTGTCAATATTCCTTAAATTTGGGGTTATTAGCTTTTCTATACCATTCTGTGATGTGGATAGTAATACCGTGTCATCAGCATATCGAATCTTTGGTATTTCATGATGGACAATATTTAGGGCATCATATTGCTCCTTGGTTATATCATCTCTGACATTTCTCATTATATTTTTGGCGTACAGGTTAAAGTTGTGATTGTCAATATTCCTTAAATTTGGGGTTATTAGCTTTTCTATACCATTCTGTGATGTGGATAGTAATACCGTGTCATCAGCATATCGAATCTTTGGTATTTCATGATGGACGATATTTAGGGCATCATATTGCTCCTTGGTTATATCATCTCTGACATTTCTAATTATATTTTCGGCGTACAAGTTAAATAGATAGGGAGACAGCACGGACTCCTTGCTTGATATCAAACCAATCTGATGTCTCTCCATCTATTCTAACCGCTGCTTGTTGGTCTTTAGATAGAGCATATTTATGAGTTGTATTACATGTGATGGAAAGCCCATATTGCTCATGATTTCCCAAAGTTTCTGATATTGTACACAGTAAAATGCCTTTGAATAATCCACTGTGGGTGCATGTGAACACGTGGTAATTTCCACCATCATGCACCATCTTACGTCTCAAACGCTCGGTGTGTGACTTATCTGCAATAATTTTCTCCTTTGTCTTTATTCCATTTCTGATGTTTGCCCTCCATGCAACACGTTCAGCGGCGACTTGCTCCCAATGTGCATTATCAATGCCTGTATCAATCATGTCCCGCTTACACATATAATCACATATAATCACAGTCATGCATATCATACATTCCACTGCAGTATTCCTTCCATCTTTCTAGAAATTTTCTAGAAAAATCAGATAAGCCCCATTGAATAAATCACCGGGACAAGACGAAATACAAAATTAACTAATTAAAGCGGCAAGAGAAGTAGGAACAGCATGGATTCATAGACGTTTAACCATGTTTGGGTAGAACAACAGACACCACAAGACTGGGGAAGCGCCATAATTATCCCAGTTTGGAAAATCAAAGGCAGCAAAAGACACTGCACACCATACAGGGACATTTCTCTTTTGAATCATACTGGGACATCATTTTGCAATATTCTTGAGAAAAGACTACAACCTACGTACAATAGAACCCCAGCTAAATGAAACACAACTTGGATTTAGGAAAAACAAACGATGAATAGATGCCATTTTTGCTCTTAGGCAACTTATAGAAAAATCAATCAAATTAAATTAAACACTTTACTTAGCCTTTGATGAACAAGAAAAAGCATTTGATAGAGTGGATAGAAATACGCTGTGCAAAATCCTTAAACGAAATAGAGTGCGTGCACATATAACAAACTTATGTAAAAGCTTATTTAACAATAGTGAATGCATTTTAAGAACAAAGGAGGCCACACGGTGCCCTTCAACATAGGATCAGGAGTACGACAATGTTGTGTCTTGTTCTCCCATCCCTCTCTTGATCATAACCTATATAGGCAGCATATGGAAATAATCCAGCCAAACAGGGACCGTAACAACACCGCATAAAGAACAGAACACAGAAGCAAAATAAATAGCAAATTGCACCATTAAAGAGCTCCTATTTGCGGATGATCAAGCACTAATAGCAAAATCAGAAGCAGAATTACAAGTTCACATAAATAGTCTAAACGAAGTGTGTAACTAGAATAACATGAAAATTAGCATAAGTAAAACAGCCTATAACCAAAGAAAAAAAAAGAAAAAAAAGGATTAATCTAAAAGAACACACACATGGCAGGAGAGTGCCCGTTTATGAGCTTCATATTTCGTTGACAATGTTTCTTTCCTGTGTGAATGAATCATGCACTATTGATGAACGAAAGATGAGTTATTTGGAGGGCCGAATGTAAGACGGGCCTGCGGGCCCAATTTGTTCATCATCATCATCATCATCATCATCATTATCATCATCATCATCATCATCATCATCATCATCATCATCATCTTCCACTTCTGCCGTCAAGCGTCGTGGGGAGAAATAATTTGGGAATAAAGTACATTCATTCGTTCGTTCATTCGTTCGAGACTTCCATGGACTCTGCTATTCCATCTGGCCATCGTTTAATAGTCGGCCTGTTCTTCTGGTTCCATTTGGTCTGTAAATCGTTGCTTGTTGTGGTATACTGTAAGTTGGTAGCCTAATTATACGGCCGAGCCATTTAACTTGCTGTGTTCTAATGAAATCCAGCTCTGTTATAACCCCAATTTTAGTCCCGATTTCGTCATGTTTGATTTTCTCTCTTCTTGATACATTGAGCATTCTTCTCAGGGATCTCATTTCTGTTGTAATTTTTTTTCTCTATTCCTGTCATTTTCCAGGTTTAGCATTGGTAGTATAGTGTTGGTAGGAAGGTTGTGTTGTAGAGTGCTTTTTAAAGTATCTACTGATACATGTTTGTTCTTTAATGTTGGTTTCATTTGTCCAGTCAGTTGGTTTGCCTTATTGCATCTAATATTACACCAATATTAAAGAACAAATAGTGCACAAATGTATAAATATTACTGAGTTTTTCTTTATTCAACTCAATGCATACTGTAGCAAAATCACCATCGGTTCTCTCCTCTTGACCCGGTTATAGTACATTGCAATCAATTTCTAGTTTTAGAAGGGGAAATCCTTCCGGAGATTCTCGTTCTGTAGGTTCTGGAAAGTTTTATAAACGACGGATGACTAATAAACAGTCTCAGTAGAGCTTGCCTCTTCGAGGATAATATAAATCTGCCTATGATCTAAGCGCAAAACGCATGAATCATTACTAGTTTAGGGTCCGAGACTGGGAAACGCCAATTAGACGACGATCTAGAAGTCTATTCATGTCTCGACCGAGTAGCGACAATATCTCCATGATTTCCTGTATTCATGTGCTTTAGAGAGCATTCTACTGTTGAACGATTGCACGCATCAATGTGTTGTATTCGCTAGATAAGATATTTGTTCCTTCTATTTGCTTACACATTGTATTAAGCTAAATCGTAGATTTAACAATAAAGGCCGAGGCTTGCACTGAACTGGGCTTGAGATGGTCAATCCCTTCCATAAATAATGAAGGTAAAATGACCGGTTGATTTTTTGGAGTTTGCGCTGATTACAAGCTTGATTATTTAATAAGCTATAACGGTCTATACCAGTGTTTTCCAACCTTTTTTATGCTATGCCCCACCTAAGCCTTTCTAAAATTCTTATGCCCCCTCCCCCCCCCCCCATCCCCCCCCCCCCCCAACACATGCATCATTTTTAATATTCAAAAAATTGAAATGTACACCAAAGAAACTTGAATTTTTATTTATTTATTTATTTTATTTTTTGTAGAAGGGCTCACGGTTCCCAGAGGGACCAGAGCGGTGTGTCGGTTGTGTTGGGTGCATTTTTTTTTTGGGGGGGGGGGGGGGGGGGTGGCGGTTACCCCAGGTTCCTCCGCCTCCCCCTTTTTGTGTGGACCCTTAGTCTCACTGTGAGCTATTGCCCACAGTGATCCACCAGGCCCACATCTAAGGTGACGATATGTGATGGGTTTTTATTTGATCATCCCGGCGCACTACTGGAGGGAGAGCAGCAAATGCACCCGATCCTAGCCAAAGGACCTATAATCGCTAGGAAATTATTGAGCAAACACAGTAAGTAAAATTTCAAAACATATAATGGAGAACTGAAATTCAAGTACAAGATAATTTTAATGAAAGATTTTTCTATATTATTTTAATTATTAGTAATTATTTAAATTTAGTGAGATCCTTGCGCTTGATGCTTGCTGCAAAGAGATTTTATGTCAGGTTCCAATGTAGTTAACTTCAGTCTCAAGTCTCCCCGTTTTGTTATATCCAACCGATTTCTTCCATTTTCGAATTGCGCCCCTTAACAATCGAATTTGCCCCCGTGTGGGGCGTGGGCCCCACGTTAGGAAACACTGGTCTATACCTTCAACCAACCTCGGCGAGGCTACTCTATTAGTCTTTGCTATAGTCATAGTGACATACGCTTTAATTAGAGAATACACATTATAGGTAAACACTTACCTTGATAATACATAGAATACGTTCCCTGGGGAGTATAGACACTGTCAAGACTACAGTGTTGTCAAGTGCTCTTCTGTACATATTATAATGAAGGAAGTTCCTTGACAGCATAGGCACTTTCTGTACCTCAAATTTATCGGGTGCTGCACAATACAGATTATAATTTTGTAGCTCCAGGAGGAGCATAGGATATCTCCCCATTTCACTTTTATCAAGTGAGACAAGAGACATATCATAATTTTCTCGCTCCCGAATGAGCATCGGCACCTTCTTGACTTTAATTCTTATCTATTGCCTGACTGGGAATATTATAATAATATTTATCCCGGAGGAGCACAGGCGCTGTCTATACTTTACTATTCTCTGGCGCCTTACCTTATGATTAATCTGATGCAGCTCCATTAGGAGCAGAGGAACCTTTCATTTTACATTAACTTCTTAATAGAAGGGCTAATGAAATGGATCATACATACTTTATTTTTTATTCTAACACAACTCCCTTATGAGCATAAGGAGCCGTTCAATTTACATTAACTTCATAAGGCAGGAGTTAATAAACAGGATCCTAAATAACCCACCACCTTCTACATGGGGGAAGAAAACATGTATCGGCCAAGACACTCGCGCTTCAACATGGTGGTGATCAACAATAGAGAATGACAATCTTGTGATTAAAATGAAGGGGGTTCTTCTAGTGGGAAGGTTACACCTCTTCATCGGAACACCGAACAGATGAGTGTTCTAAGACTACCAAGACGTTGTAAGGACATTTAGATTCCCAACAGCCACGGGTGAGTGAAGTGAGTGGGGGGGGGGGGGAATGCTTTCTTGCATGAACGGGCTCCGAATGTCAAGAGTCTGTCTCGACGACCTGGGCCTATGCAAGCTGAGACGATGTTCTTTCAAGGCGGTGCTGTTCACTTGGGCCTCCTGTTAGATGTTCTTGTAGCCTGCTCAAGTCTGCCAGCCAAGCAAATCAGGATCAGGTAGTTAATGTATATTGATGACACTCTGTTCTTATGGTATGCCTGCTTAGTCCATTGTTGAGTGCAACTGTGAGTAGAGCAGGTCACTTTCACCAGATTGTCTGTTTCAAGGTCTCCCTTTTGGTGGTTGACGGCAGAAGGAATTGGTTGTTTTCCCAACATGGTGGATAACTCCACTTAGGCCAGTCAAGTAGTAATTTACAATCGGTCGAACCATCCAGTTCGTGGAGGTGACGTTACATATCCGACCTCTTGAGAATAACAACTACAAAGATCCACCAGCATGGCGGCTTTAGTCAAACATACTGTAACCAACCAGAGACATGTTACTATGAGTGATCATTAACGTGTTGTAGTGAATAACATTCCAACAACTGTGATGTTGTCCTCTTCAGCGTTGACACTGAAGATAGGCTATAGTGCATGTGGTTAAGCGCTTATGGTCGTAGTATCATTTATATCTAACTGTGCCAGTAAGAACTTGAAAGATATGAATTTTCCAGTCATGATGGAGATGGAGAGAAAGGTTCTTCTACAGCGTTTGATTGCTACAATAGGGAATTCCCATTGATGAACATTAATCTACGAACAGCGTGAAATCATCAACACGTTATCATTGAAGAACTTGCCCTGTCGAAGAATATTGTCTGCGTTCCAGTATGAAACCCGGAGGAAGAAGCCAATGCCAATCAGCTGAATTAACAGCCGACTCTAGACGTACGAACATCGACTGGGCACTACCCATGATGAAATATTCCCTCCATTCAGCCTGAATAGTTGGCTGGACAGATTGGCTCTAAGCAGATTTCTGGATATGGTTGTTCTTCATCTCTAGGTGTTCTATTCCTGTAACTATTACCTGACCTATATTATATGTGGGGATTTCGTTTTGAATTTACAAGAAGTGGTGTTCCTTGTCTTCTATAGAACTATACATCTACATGTTAATATTTAGAGGGGATTGTGTGAACGCATAGATCCGGCAACCACCGGGTCGGCAGAATAACCATCCTAGTTTTGGCCAGAGACTATCCAAATAATAAACTGCCTGACATTATGAACTCCAACCCCAATCATCTTGTTACACATACAATCTTTTAAAAGTCCAGTAATCTAGTATTGTAGTATATTGGTTAGTACCCCATCTTACAAAGACTGTAGTCCGAATTCAATTCCCTGCATTGGAAGGACACGTATTTACATCTAGTACACAGGCTCAATAAATCATACTGGACACATTTCACAATTCTCTGCAATAACCACGATCAGCAAGCTATTCTTAACAGGTTATAGACTGAATTATGAAGACAACAAGCACTGCCAGAAATGGAATTCAATTTACTCCTCTGTTAAAGCAGGTCGGTGATATGGACTTTGCTGACGACATTGTCCTCCTGTCTCACACACGGCTTCGTGGCAAAGGAGTTACCTACGCAGTTCGTAATCCCGCATACCGCGTTCGAAACACAGCTGCAAGCGATTAGGCAGGAGACCCCTTGCGTTGGTTTTTTTACGAAATGGTATGAGTGCATAGTTCAGAAAACAATGGCAAACTACTTGCCAAGAGTTCACAAACAGCAACAAAAAATGCCGGGGTTGACTACGACGTACAGTAAAAGGATATGCAACTAACTTTGTCTTTACTATATACTGTACATTACTTGTTCCAAGATTCTGGGCATATAATGCTAGATTCATATGTTCTAGACCACTGGGTGCTTGGTGGTCAATGTGGTCACAAATCGCACAGATCGCCTTCATTTCCAAAGTACTTTTCCTGGTACCAACTCTATGCTGGGTAGACCTGTGAGCCCAGGTCAATTAACAAAATTTCATTCTGCCCCGGATCAAACCCAAGACCAACGTGTCGGGAGATGATCGTCTAACAACCACACCACCGGGTCGGGAGATGATCATCTAACCACCACACCACCGGGTCGGGAGATGATCATGTAACCACCACACCACCGGGTCGGGAGATGATCGTCTAACTACTACACTACCGGGTAGGGAGACGATCGTCTAACCACCACACCACCGGGTCGGGAGATGATCATCTAACCACCACACCACCGGGTAGGGAGATGATCATCTAACCACCACACCACCGTATCGGGAGATGATCATGTAACCACCACACCACTAGGTCGAGAGGTGATCATCTAACCACCACATCACCGGTTCGGGAGATGATCATCTAACCACCACATCACCGGTTCGCGAGATGATCATCTAACCACCACACCACCAGGTCGGGAGATGATCATCTAACCACCACACTACCGGGTCGGGAGATGATCATCTAACCACCACACCACCGGGTAGGGAGATGATCATCTTACCACCACACTACCGGGTCGGGAGATGATCATCTAACCACCACACCACCGCAGCTCAGTTTCAAGAATATTATGTCAAAATGACGTGCTGTCTGTTGTACGCTGTCCCCTAATTTCTGCTTGGTCTGTTGTAAGTGCTATCCACTTATACGTGTGTGAACGGTTCATTCAATGTCTGTGTTTTCTTCGTCCATGAAATTGTGTATGGTGTTACTTCTTCAATATGGACGGAAATAAGTGAATCAAATATTATACGCTGGTCAGGTTTATTCGTTCATTCTTACCATATGCCAACACATGAGGAGAGAGTTAGAGTTGATGAGTTTGGGGAAAAGCATGGAGCTAGCTATACAGGATTCCGAACATTACATGAGATGGTTAAAGACATATTTGTGTATTGAGTGAGGTGTGAAACAGAACAATTTCCATGCTAAAATATACCGGATTCACCATCAGGGAACACTTGCATGTAAGTATGCATATTTGACGATAATTTAAACGATACCTAATCTAATCTTGTATTTCCAGACTGCTTTCTTATATTTTCATAGGCAGTTTAAAATCGCCGTGGTAGACAATTCAAATTACCGTGTGAATATGTATGTTGTATGTTACAGCTTGAAGGATTTATCTAATTACTTTTGGTTATGTTATGTGATTTATGCAGTATGTACCCGACGATATGCTGCGAAATATGATAGGAAATAAATCATGTATATATTGTTTGTGTCTTCGTTATTCATATTTTGAAGTCTTCCAGTCGAAAGTTTCGCATCATACACTCAATTGTCACAACAGGCAGGGTTTAAGCAAGTACGAGATTATAACTCTCAAAGAAGCAACATATACTGTACTGCATGTTAAAATATATAGCCAGATTTCTGTAGTATGTTCAAACTTAACGTACAAAATATAACAGCACACCATCCGTTTCTTGGTACACACAAAAAGTCGATGAACGCACATAATAAGAATGGCTTCAAATTAAAACCGTAAACATGTGATAGAAATTACAACTAACCATGCGAATGTCTTGCAACTTGTCAATATTGTTGTTAAGGATATCAAGAGTGTTAAGCATGTGACATCACCGTGTAGACGAACACGATGACATAATAAGGACAGTTTAAAGATGGCCGCTTCATTTTTGACATGCACTATAGAGGAGCAGGGTTCTGTAATCCGTTTTTAAAAAAAAAATCAGTGAGGGGGTGAAACCTATAGAAATTCATCTGAAGGTCCAGTATGGTGATGCATGCCTGTCAGTCATGCAAGTGTATGAGTGGAGTAGGAAGTTTCAAAACAGAGTGACTTCTGTGACAGACTGTTCACGACTGGGTTAGACACACCGAGTAGTGAACCCAGAGACGATTGCTGCCTTTGCAGGCCTAATGCGGGAAAACCTCCGGTTGACTGTGAGTGACATTGCCGCACATCTTGACTTCAGTCAAAGTTCAGAATACCACATCATACATGATATGCTACAGTACCGCAAACTGTCTGCAAGGTGGGTGCCACCGCAGCTTACTCCAGAATTGAAAAAACAAAAAAAACAACCACGCACTGATGCTTGTCAAGAACGGTTGCAATGCTTTGAAGCAGAAGGTATGGTTTTGTATCAAGAATTGTTACTGGGGATGAAACTATGGTTCGCTGCCACGAGCCGGAAACGAAGAGAGCGATCAAGGAATGGCGGCATCCCGTCTCACCGAAACCAAAAATGTTTCGCACGCAGTCATCTGCAGGAAAAATTATGCTGTCTTTCTTTTGTGATGCACTAGGCGTTATTTTAGAGCACTACATGCCAGGAGGGAAAACTGTCACCAGTGATACGTATATAGATCTTCACAGGGATCACCTTCGATATTGTACTATTACAGGAACACAGAAAGGTGGCACCCATTGCAGCCAATCTTCGTTGCGAAGATAGTACTATACTGGAAGTACACCTCGTGCACTATTGTCTTACTTTGCCACATATTTCTTCGTCTTGCACACCGATAAGAGTATAGAGCAACCACTATGTGTTGGTGCCTACCGCAGTCAACCTTCGTTGTGAAGATGGTAGCTGGTCTGATATGCTGTGTATACTGTGTAATCGTAGTCTGCAGTTCGTTACAACTGTCTGCCTAAGTTATCACTAACTCATTTTGAGAGTTTAAGTCCGCAAACTGTATTTATCTATAATCACAAACCTAACATATTATTGCAAGTACTGATCACTTCAAACTATATGTATGCACGTACATTAACGACATGAAATGGTTAGAAAAACGGAAACAATCAATCAATGCGGGGCATGCGGTTGTTCGGGTGCATCATTTGAATAACGGGATGGCGATTCTGTCTCAAATAATAGTGTGCCGATTTGTCAACATTGTCAATAATTTCCATTAGGGTGTGTCCTTTATGCGCTCGCGAACGGCCCATCCGATTGAGATGAAATTTTCTACACGTCTTCCTTTCATTCCAGCGCAGCCAACTGTGATATTTTTTTTAGTGTGAAATCGGCTGCTTACTTAATATTATTTAATTTTTCATTTTACATTGTAATTTATATACAGCGAGGGGACTTAACTCTAGAAAAGTTATTTCAAGGGGCATAACTTTTAATAACATTGTTGTATACCTTATAGTCATATTGTTGCATCGTTTTCAAAGATTTATAAACTCTTTGTCTGTAGTTATGTACCGGCATATGAGTTATAATAAATAATGATACAATCTTTAGGGCATTTTCAAAGTTTTCATAAAAATAATGCATAATGCATAACATTGTAACTCATCTTTTTATGCTTACGAAGTTATCTACAGTCATGCAGGTGATTAGAAACGGTTTTCATTAGAAATAATGGATGGTGTGTGGAAGGACATTCTTTTAAGTTACTTTATTACTTTATTTAATGAGACGCTACCCGCTAGGAGCTGGGCGAAGCCACGCCGGGTCAGATAGATAGACAGACCCACCTTTTCGCTGCAGTTATCTACAGGCATATGCCTTATAATCCTCCTCCTCCTGCTCTCCCCTCCTCCTCCTCTCCCCTCCTCCTACCCCTCTTCCATCCTTACCTCCTCCTCTTCTCCATCCTCCTCCTCCTCCCTCTTCCTCCTCCTTCCTCCCTCCTCCTCTTCCTCCTCCTTCCTCCTCCTCCTTCCTCCTCCTCCCTCTTCCTCCTCCTACCTCCTCGCCCTCCTCCCTCCTCCTAATCACTCCTCTTCCTTCCTCCTCCCTTCTCCTCCTCTCTCCTCCTACTCCCTCCTCTTCCCTCCTCCTCCTACATCCTCCCCCTCATCCCTCCTCCTTCTTCTCCTCCCTTTTTCTCCCTCCTCCTCGTCCTACCTACTCCTCCTCCTCCCCTTACTCCTCCCTCCTCATCCCTCTCCTCCTCCCTCTCCTCCACCCTCCTCCTCCCTTCTCCTCCTCCCTCCTTCTCCTCCTCCCTCCTCATCCTCTCTCCTCTATCTCCCTCCTCCTCCCTCCTCCTCCCTCCACATCCCTCTTCCTCCCTCTTGCTCCTCCTCCCTCCTCATCCTCCCTCCTCCTCCTCCCCCTCCTTCTCCTCCCTCCTCCTCCCTCCTCCTCCCTCTGCCTCCTCCCTCCTCCTCTCTCCTCCTCCTCCCTCCTCCTCCTCCATCTTCCTCCTTCTCCCTCTCCTCCTCCCTCCTCCTCCCCCTCCTCCTCCTGCGTTCTTCTCCTCCCTCATCCTCCCTCCTCCTTCTCCTTCCTCTTCCTCCTCCTCCTCCCCCTACTCCTCCTCCCCTCCTCCCTCCCCCCTCCTCCGTCTTCCTCCCTCCTCCTCCCTCTTCCTCCTTCACCTTGCTTTCCTCCTCCCTCCTCCTCCTCCTAATTACTCCTCCTCCCTTCTCCTCCTCTCTTCTTCCTCCTCCTCCCTCCTCCATCCTTCCCCCCTCATCCTTCCTCCTCCTCCTCCCTCCTCCTTCTCCCTCCTCCTCCCTTCTCCCCCTCCTCCTCCTCCCTCCTTCTCTTCTCTCCTCCTCCTCTCCTCCTCCCTCTACCTCCTCCCTCCTCCCCTCCTCCTCCCTCCTCCTCCTCCCTCCTCCTCCTCTCTCCTCCTCTTAATCCCTCCTCCTCCCTCCTATTCCTCCCTACTCCTACTCCTCCCTCCTCTTCCCTCCTCCTCCTCTCTCCGCCTATCTCTTCCTCCCTTCTCCTCCTCCCTCCTCCTCCCTCCTCCGCCTCCCTCTTCCTCCTCCCAGCTCCTACTCCTCCTTTTTCTTCTTCTGCTGCTGCTGCTGCCGCCGCTCCATTTACCCAAGTTAATTGTTGGGGAAGATGTAAAGACCTTTCAAGTGCTCTTTCTAATGCTTTTTATAAGTTGGTCTTCGTTTATCTAGGTTGTTCTAACTGCAACCAATAAATGATTAGACAGACAGGCAGACAGACAGACAGACAGACAGACAGACAGACAGACAGACAGACAGACAGACAGACAGACAGACAGACAGACAGACAGGGAGGGAGGGAGGGAGGGACAGACAGACAGACAGACAGACAGGGAGGGAGGGAGGGAGGGACAGACAGACAGACAGACAGACAGACAGACAGACAGACAGACAGACAGACAGACAGACAGACAGACAGACAGACAGACAGGCAGACAGTCGGTAACGGGAACGAGAACTTATATGACTACTTATATGAATTAAATGAGATGCTCCCCACCAGGGACTGGGCGAAGCCGGGCCGGGTCTGCTAGTGTATATATATATATATATTTGGTTATGCTTTCGATTCACTTTTCTTTCCACCATACCCTTCAACACAGAGCTGTGTCTCTTTATTTATGTGTGCATAATAGCATCGGGCAATACAAGTCTCACCCAAACACAAGCCACTTAACGATGAATCAACTCACACAAACTTTAATAGAATGCTTAAGTGTCAAGAACAAGTGGGTTTTTAACAGCTATACTTACATCATTGACTAACTCTTGCCGTCTGCTTTAGACTTTCACCTTCATTATGGTATTACATCTTGCTGGCCTGCCTTCCATGTTCCTCTCCAGTGGGGCTCTATCTCTTGTCGCCTGCCTTCTCTCCAGTATGGCAAAACTCTTGCTCGTTTCTCTAGTACCTTCCCCTCCAGTATGGGAAACCTCTTGCTCGTTTGTCTTCTACATTCCCCTCCAGTAAGGGAAAACTCTTGCTCGTTTGTCTTCTACATTCCCCTCCAGTAAGGGAAAACTCTTGCTCGTTTGTCTTCTACATTCCCCTCCAGTATGGACAAACTCTTGCTCGTTTGTCTTCTACATTCCCCTCCAGTATGGGAAAACTCTTGCTCGTTTGTCTTCTACATTCCCCTCCAGTAAGGGAAAACTCTTGCTCGTTTGTCTTCTACATTCCCCTCCAGTATGGGAAAACTCTTGCTCGTTTGTCTTCTACATTCCCCTCCAGTAAGGGAAAACTCTTGCTCGTTTGTCTTCTACCTTCTCCTCCAGTATGGACAAACTCTTGCTCGTTTGTCTTCTACATCTCTTCCCCCCCCCCCCCCCCCCCCCCGTATTGGAGAAATTATGCTCGTTTGACTTCTCTTCTACCTTCCCCTCCAGTATGAACAAGTTCTTGCTCTTTTGTCTTCTACCTTCCCCTCCAGTTCTCCAGTTGGGGGGGGGGGGGGGGGGGCTGAGTGGTCTCGAGGTATGGTGTCCGCCTCGGGTGCTGGAGGTCCCGGGTTCAGGCCCCGGTGAGGACCGGGATTTATTTAAAAAATCCACCTGGACTTCCAGTAATAAAATTTCCCCTGGTCTCTGGGTAGTGAGATCGGACGCCCGTGTGTATTGTTGCGCACGTAAAAAATCCCTTGGCAGTTGGAAATCGAAAAAGAGTAGCCTAAAGGCGCTGCTCGGGCAAAATTTCGAGTTAAAAATCTACTCAAAGTATTTCAGGATCCTCGCCAATGCAACGAAGTTCGTGCATTGAACTGAGTTTCTCCAGACTCAGGTTTGAGTTAGCAGGAAAACGGAGCACTTATGGCTTAAACCGTATATCGTGATGTTGATCCAACGACTAAACTAAACTAAACTGAACTAAACTAAACTAAACTATTCCTCTCCAGTATGGACAAACTCTTGTTCGTTTGTCTTCTACCTTCTCCTCCAGAAAGTTTTTATAAGCAACTTAGCGCATTCGCATGAAGGAGAAACAAGGGGACTCAGTATGAACATTATAACTGTTGTTCGAACGATATAAATAAACAAATAAAAATACAGTTTAAGAAAAGGTAGTATTAGTATTAGTATTATCATGTGCCAGGCGGGCAGTCAACCCCATCATTTTAGCTGTTCGTGATTTCTGGGCACGTTTTACGTGCATGGCACATGATTGATTGATTGATTGATTTACGTTCAGTTGTTTGCCATTGCTTTATGAATGACCGACTCCTATACCTTTTTCGAAAAAAGCCAGCACCGATGTGTTTCGAATCTGAGTATACGGGAAAACAAATCGCGTCCTTAACACCTTCGTCATGGAGAACGGTTCCTAAATAGCACAGGCTAAAAAGGTACCATGAAATTTTCTTGGAAGTAAAAGCGTCGGCGTGACCTCAATATATATTGCCCAGTGTGGAATTTAATCATGTCACATACGACCCTTGCACAATATTTATTTGCCTGTGTTGAGTTTGGTTACGACAAATATGACCATAAAACAATACTCTTAATATACATTAAAGACATGATTACAGGTTTACTTATCCGCACTGATGACCTACTGAATCTGTTAAATAGAAAAGGAGATGAAGACTTGCACCAAGTTCAGGCAATAGAACCTCCAATACTACATCGCCCATAGAATGCTGACAGGACCTCCAGATATTGATCTAGCCCGTAAACTCAATACACATCAAGGAGTGGAAAGCATCCTTTAATTGTTGACTATGTACTCAAATGGCCTCGAGGACTAGAAAAAAAATAGAAGGGCCTTTACTTTACTATACTTTAAATGATAAAAACAAGATTAGTGCGACACTCAACGGATCTCGCAGCTCACGCATGACGTGAAATTTTAATGGTTCTAGGGTCAGCTACCTTCATCTTGTATGGAGTTCATGTGATTAATTATTCCTTTCATTTCCGGTTCAATGCTCACCGTGGTGGAGATTCTGATGTCTAAACTTGGTGCAAGTCTTCATCTCCTTGTTTATTAAAAATGTTCAGTAGGTCATCGGTGTGATCAAGTAAATCTATTTACGTGTCTTTAAGTTTGTTTTAGCCAGCTCCATGGCCGAGGAGTTAGCAGCTTTCTCCGCTAACCCCGAATACTCTCGTCACGTGACGCGACGAGAATTAGCAGTGGTTCGAATTGCAAAAGTGACTTATGAGAGTATGGAGCCGGTCGCTCAGAAAGTCGTGGCGTGCTGATGAGCGTAATCTAGCCTAGGAATCAACATACAGCTGAAAGATGCTGGTGTTGACCGCAATATCCTGAAACAGGATGGAAACGCGGAAAAAAAAGAAGTTTGTTTTGGTTTGGTTTTGTTTTCTTTTTTTTCCTTTTTTATTTGGGTGGGGGGGGGGGGGGGGGAGGAGAGGGGTTGGGGTGAAAGTGGGGGGGGGGGGGGGGAGGAGTTCTTTCGTTTGCTTTGAACTCAAGCGTAGTCCATACACACAACTTCTAGTAGTGCTGGACTGAATTGTGCCTGTGGATTAGCTTTCCCTTTTAACAGTGTCCCTCACCATCGGGGCAACCCACTCCGACTACAGAGGTACTTGTAATTAACATCCCCAAGTCAAGGACGAGAGGTCCACATTTTAGTCCAACTGTCGGCTTTAAGGGTTGAACCCCTTACCTTGGCATCAGCACACCGGATGTTTAAAAACACACGTTCGTCCAGGCTTGAAGAGTTTGATGTCTTTCACTGTCAACAGTCTCCAGCGCAGTGGCCAGAGGTCCGTCACTACAAAGACACTACTGGGGATTATACCCAGACCCACTGCTTTAGCAGGCAAGTGTACAAGGCCACTATGATATCACGGCTCAAACCCGGAGATAACACAGTCATGCAACCAACTGTTATCTATGCCTGGCGGTCTATTGACTCAATGGTGCTCGGCCCATATTCTTGTAGACAATCGACACTCGATGTGGTGAATATCACGTCGGCCGTCTTTACTTCCCATGATAGTTCGTTGTACCCATTTTAAGGGGTTACGAACGCAATTGGTAATCCCACATACCACGTTCGATAAACAGCCGGTCATTTGGTAGCTGACCGCCTTGCGTTGGTTGTCATTCAATGGAATGTGTGCCGGTCTTACAGAAAGCAATTGGCAAATTACTGGACGTAAACTTGCCAAGTAGGGGTCAACGTCATTCTGCGTAATCCGGTAAATTCTCGTGAGTAACGTAACCTGGACGAGAATCTGTAGCGATTCTCGCCGCGTTGGTAACTTACGGTGTATGTGAGCCGGTCGCTCAGAAAGCAATGGCAAACTACTGAGCTTAATCTTGCCTAGTACACCAACAGCAGCTGAAAAATGCTGATGTTCACTGTAACGTCCTGTAAGGGATATGAAAAGAAAAAAAAACTTGCCAAAACATCACAAACAGTCAAAAAATCTTAGGGTTGACTGCGACGTCCTGTAAAGGATTTGCAACTGAATTTTAACTACCTGGGAAGCAGGTCAATGGTTTTAAAAAACGATCCGTTTTCCTTCTGTCCCATCTGGCTCCTGCCCTCTTCTTCCTTTTCCTTCCCCCCCCCCCCTCCTCTACCTATTCTCCTCCGCTCCATTCTCTCCCCGCTGGCTGTTGTCAAAGGTATCCAGCACAAAGCACGCACTTCGTTGCTTCGGCGATAATTCTTTGTATCACTCATAGTTGGTTAGATATGAAGGCAGGATACAATCGGTTACCCTAGTAGAGCCTGCCTGCTAGGGAAAGAGCAGGGGATGTCCCTCAGGAGTCCATACGCCTGGCGCCGCCCCGCCCGCATACAGATTGAGAACCCATATGTGGAAAGAATGAGATTGCGGGGGATCGGCAGGGGATCTGGAAGAATCTCAAAACTGAGAGGGAAGACCAGGAGAACGTTTAATCAGATAGCGGTGGGAAGGATTAGTAGTATGACTCTTCGCTGGCTGTTGAACGAGGGGACGGAGCACGAATGGGAATGTCCTGAATGCAGTGATATCGGTTCTTAACTCAACTCAACTGGTTTTAAAAAAAAACAAAAAAACTCCTTGATGGCGGTTGTACATATGACCACCGCCCAGCCGGCAACCATCTTTTAGTACTAGTTAATGCGCGACCGCGGCTATCACGTCAGGAGACAACTTCTGTGAACAGACGCATAACTGATATTATAGGTGCATACATTACTGTGTAACTGGACCAGTCACAACGACGTCGAAATACTTGCAACATACTACGGACGAACTAATCGATAATATCTAATTCGCTGCTTGTTATAGAAATATCCTGTTTTCACGAAATTACCGACAGAGATGGTGCAATAGTATACACTCATGGTTCCGTGCATCATTGAGGGAAATCTAGCTGAGAATTCGTGCATCATTGAGGGATATCTACCTAGTTATTGTCTTAAAGCATAACTCCCAAATGAACTCCAAACGGGAATCAAAGGCTTTAATGAAGCTCGTTAAATAAATCAACTGTAAACCAACTCACCTTGATGAACCGACACGAACTAGCCGACGGCAATTAAAAGGCATTTATTAATGCACTGCAGAATTACACACAAGAGACTGTTCTAGAATATAACCTGCCCTTAAGACAGGGACGGGTGGTTATTTAACTATCTACGAACCAGCTCTCAATTCCACCATTGCGTCAGCGATGTCCTTCGTTCAAATCCGTGTAGTAGGTTTTTCTAAACTCGTCTAAGGATTTCCTTGTCCTGGTCCTCTCACTTAGTGAATCTTCGTGAACATTTCATCCCTGTCCTTTCTCAGCTCAGCTGCCGATCATTCTCAAACATTGTGTCGTCCAGATCTTCCTCTTCTGCACTGAGCCCACAGAAAACACCGCCGTCTTGTTGTCTCCTCTCGAAGCGTCTTTCTTTTCTGACGTCAGAGTGACGATTTCCCGTTTATCCCTAGTCTCCTAGACATTCGTAAACATTTGGCTTCAGGATTCTCTATCTATTATTAATGACGTCAACCGCAGGCATCTGCCTCGTGGCATTAATTATCTGCTAGAGAAAAAGGGAAGGTCATTGCAGTGTAGACTGAAGCCTGGAAATGTATTCAATCTCAAGTAATGAAGATGGATAGAGCAGCTATGAGGTGGCTGGCAGGTACTCGAGTCACCAGAGCAATTATTGTGTCTAATTATTTGTCAGTACTGTAAACTTCAAAACGGCTTGGTGTTGATACCAAGATGGCCACTTCGCCCTTACAAAGACTTACATAGATAAACTGTAGGTGTCATACTGGCGTGTGAATTTACGAGCAAACAGATTTGTTTGCTTCAAGAGAACCAATAGTTGGAACACTTATGATGGACAAGACAGACATTCTGAAGACTATCTATGAACGACAGCTAGTGGAAGATAGAATAACGGATAAAATAACATATTTAAGGACATTTAAAGTTGGATTTCAATGTGGTTCCAGCCAGGAGGAATGTATTCAAAGACGAGTCCGATGCGCTTACAATCAGTTTGTTACTGGGACGATCAACATGTACACATTTCTATGTCTGCCGAGGGCACGCGGCATAAGTTTGACCAGAATGCTGAAATATCTGTTCTTAGAGATAAAGGGCCAAGCGTCGTCTGCTGTATGGAACCGGTCGTCATGTTAGTTCTTGGCCTTGTGCCCCACTGGCACCCATCATCTCCGGTATAGATCTTTCTCCCTGCTAAGATGCCCAATATCATCTTTCTGGGTCTGGAGGTCAGCATAGCCGATTGGTTAAGAGCCCCCGCTCTTAAACTTCCGGTGTGCTGATGCCGAGGTCGCGGCTACAACCCCTACACCGATTAGTTGGACTAAAATGTTGACTTCTCGTCCTTGACGTGTGGACGTAAATTACAAGTACCTCAGAAGTCGGTGTGGGTTCACCTGATAGCGAGGGACACTGGTAATAGATAAAGCAGATAAGTGTGTGTACTAAGTGATTCAATGAGCATGATTCAGAAGGTCGAAGCTAGATCTGTACGTAGACAGTGGACTGAATCGCTGCGGAAGTCTGTTGTCCGTAAAGTCACCTTCCTCTTCGTCCCGGGACATGCGGGAGTCGAGGGAAATGAACGAGCTGACAAACTGGCTGGCTCTGCACCCCCTGTAGATGACCAGCCCATGGATCGTGCCGATGTTATTAACGTCCTTAAAGATATGGCGAGAACAGAGGACTTTGACGTCAGTGATTCCACGTCGCTGTCCAGGATGAAAGACCTGGGAGTAAGAATCGGCACAGCCAGACGCGAGAGGTACATCGGGAAAACAAAGCGCCTCGTCAACCACCACAGAACTGACACTATTAGCCACCGGACGCTGATGAATATGCTGGGGGGAGGATCTGAGCATCTATGGACATGTCCGGAGTGCAACGAAGATACCCCAACTGATAACTGATAACTGATAACTGAAAGCTAATACATACACAAAAATCAGTCCTGTGTACTAGAAGTAGAAGCACATGTATGGACTACGCTTGAGTTCACAGCAAACAAACGCAAAATAATAACAATAATAATAATAATAATAATAATAATAATAATAATAATAATAGATAAATAAATAAATAAATAAATAAATATGTGGCTTCCACTGTACCACTCTGTTCCAAGTGATTTTTCTAAATGTTTTTTATTTGATGTATTTTGCGGCGACGATATGTTGAATGACAAAGTCTTCAGTGTGAGACTAGCTTGAACTAATTAACGGCGGTGATATATTGCATCAAACATTCCACGTTAGAAACTTCACATAGAATTATTTAACGGTGGCGCTTTCCGGTATGGCACATGATTGTTTGATTGATTGACATATTGATTCAAACAGTGTTCACTTTGTCATTAAGGCCATTACCCCATATGGACAACGATCACCGTCAAATTAATAAGCTTGTCAGGGTAAAACCGTGGGCAGCTGCTAGTAGCGGCTGTCTCAGTCACATGACTATTAATCTGAACCAGGGATGGACCTCATTATAACTTCTCCTTGAGGTTGATCGGGGTGGGGTAATGGTGAAATCGAATCGAATCGAATTCAATTTGAAACTTCAGTTTGAACTAAATAACGGCGGCGATATGTTGCAACAAATATTACACATGATAAAATTTCAGTTTGAAATAATTAATGGCGGCCACATGTTGCTTCAAATATTACAAATTTTACAACTGCAGCATGAAATAATTACCGGCGGCGGTATACAATATTAGCTGTGTTGATTTCCTGACTACGAAAAGTCTGGTACACTCGTTTTTTTATAATAGAGTAGTGGGCCTTCATCTTCTCCGATAAGGCCGATAACCTCGGAGGACCATGCGTACGCTGCCAACGCGGTTGTTGGACATCGAAAATAACAGTCGAATAGGCGGCTGCCCGGGGTGAAGTTCAAAATTAGGAAACATACTCATAAATGTATATTTATAGAATGTGTGATTATCAATCAATCAATCAGGTGCCGTCTCCACAATGAAGGTTGGCAGCAATGGATCTCCAACACTGTCTGTCTCTTGCCTTGACTGTACATTCTGTCAGGCTGATGTTCGTCCATCTCTTGATGTTATCTTCCCACTTGTATCGTTGTCTACCTCTTGCTCGCTTGCCCTCAACCTTGCCTTCCAGTATGGTTTTTATAAAAGTATCATGTCTTTTAACGTGACCGAAATATTTAACTTGCCTCCTCCTCTTTATTTCTTTCATCAACTCTCTCTTCATTTCCAGTTTTTCTAGAACCTCTGCATTTGATTGTTTTTGTTTCCATGAAAAACGACATATTCGTTTGTATATCCACATCTCTAGGGTTTCTATGCGACTTTCTAGTTGCTTGTTCAATGTCCAGGCTTCCGCGCCATACAGTAGCGTTGAATATACGTAGCATTTGACAATTCTCGTTTTAAATGCGTTATTAATCTCTCTAGATGTTAATGCTGATTTCATGTCGCTGAAAACATTTTTGGCCATTCCTGTTCTCTTTTTGATTTCTATTTCACTTCTGCCATCATCTGTTATCATATGTCAAAGACAGGAGAAACTTGTTACTTGTTCTAGTATTTCCCCGAATACTGTGATATTCATCGATGACCTTTCCTTTTCACTCCAAATTATCATAGTTTTTGTATTTTGGATGTTAATATCTAAGCCACATTCTGCACTGTAGCTTGTTTACTTGTTCAATTACGTCTTGTAACTCTTGCTCACGTTCTGCTAGTAACACGGTATCGTCAGTATACCTAAGATTGTTTATGATTCTTCCATTGATGTTAAGTCCAGGCATTTCAGCTTGTTTAAAAATTCTCTTTGTGTATAGGTTGAAGAGGCTTGGGGACAGTACACATCCCTGCCGTACTCCTCTTTTTATCTCTATAGGCGACGAATAGTTATTGCCGCATCTAATAGACGCCACTTGTTCCCAGTACAAGTTACTAATAAACCTGATGTCCTTTTCCGTCTACTCCTATATCTTGAAGGAAAGTAATTAGTTGTTTATGCTGTACTCTATCAAAAGCTTTCTTGTCTATATATATATATATATATATATATATATATATATATATATATATATATATATATATATATATATATAGTCGTGGCGTGCTGATGAGCGTAATCTAGCCTAGGAATCAACATACAGCTGAAAGATGCTGGTGTTGACCGCAATATCCTGAAACAGGATGGCAACGCGGAAAAAAAAAAAAAAATATATATATATATATATATATATATATATATATATATATAAAACACAATGTATGTATTTCCGTCCGTTCTTTATGCGTTCGCGAACGGTCCATCCGATTGAGATGAAATTTTCTACACGTTTTCCTTTCATTCCTGTGCAACTTTCTGTTATAGTTTTTTAGTTTTTTTTTCGGCTACTTACTTACTAAAATTTAATATTTCATTTTTCATTACATATTTCTATATAGCAAGGGGACTTAACTCTAGAAAAGTTATTTTAAGGGGCATAACTTTTAATAACATTTCTATATACTTTATAGTCATATTGTTGGACTTACTTGCACTATTGTTAAACTCTTTGTCTATAGTTATTTTGAGGCATATGAGTTATAATAAATAATGATATAATCTTTAAGGCATTTTCAAAAGTTTTATAAAAATAATGCATAATGCATAACATTGTAACTCATCTTTTTATGCTTAAAGAAGTTATCTACAGTCATGTAGGTGATTAGAAACAGTTTTCATTAAAAAATAATGTATGGTGTGTGGAAGGACATTCTTTTAAGTTACTGTGTGAATTTAATGAGACGTTCCCCGCCAGGAGCTGGGCGAAGCCACGCCGGGTCAGATAGATAGACAGACAGACAGACAGACAGATAGTCGGGAACGGGAGCTTATATGACTACTTATATGAATTAAATGAGATGCTCCCCACTAGGGACTGGGTGAAGCCGGGCCGGGTCAGACAGACAGACAGACAGACAGACAGACAGACAGACAGACAGACAGACAGACAGATAGTCGGGAACGGGAGCTTATATGACTACTTATATGAATTAAATGAGATGCTCCCTACCAGGGACTGGGTGAAGCCGGGGCGGGTCAGCCAGACAGACAGACAAACAAGCAGACAGACAGACAGACTGATAGATAGATAGATAGATCCCCTCCAGGGACTGGGCGAAGCCGGGCCGGGTCAGCTAGTAGTCAATAAAACAAACATATATACTTTTTTGAATTTCTATATATTTTCCAATTAACATCCTCAAACAGATAATCGCTTCTCTGGTGCCGCTGTTTTTGCAGAACCCAAATTGTTCTTCAGCTACTTCCTCATCTATGTTATGTTGGATTCTTTCTTGTATGACCTTGAGTAGTATCTTAGTTATGTGGCTCATTAAGCTAATAGTTCTGTAATCTTCACAATCAACAGCTCTTGGCTTCTTTGGTAGCGTGATTAAACTGGATGTTTTCAAGTCCTTGGGTCTTCTGTGTACTGTGTCCATCTTTTTATTATGTCAGTGTTATTAATTACAATTTCTAAATTTTTCCTTTGATACAACCGTTTCCTGTTATATTATTTTTTTTTAATTTGTAAATCTTTTTATATGATCATGTAATTCTTTCGAGTTGTGTTTTATTGCCAGATCCTTTATTTCTTTGCATTGTTTCTGCAACCATTCTTCTTTGGCAACTCTGCACATGTGACGTATTTCTCGATCTATTAATATATACTCTGGAGTATTATTTGCTTTCTTTCTTTGAATTATTTTACTCAAGATTTCATCGGTTATCCATAACTGTTTTTTTTTTCTTATTTATCTTCACTGGCAAGGTGGTATTTGCAATCTGTATACTGGTTTTTATACTTTCTCATTTTGTATTAATTTTATCCGCAGGATTTTCACGTCTATATTGTTCCATACTTTCAACGATTAGCCCATCATATCTATTTTTTACTTCAACCAGGTATAGTTTACTTATTTCTGGTTGTTTCAATGCTGATAAATCTACCTGAGGTGTCTTCGATGTCCCCAAGCGTAGTCCATACACACTATTTATGGTAGTGATGGACTGAATTTTGCGTGTGGATTAGCTTTCCTTATTAACAGTGTCCCACGCCATCTGGCGAACCCACTCCGACTTCAGAGATCAAGGACGACAGGTCAACATTTTAATCCAGCTGTCCGGTGTAGGGGTTCAACCGCTAACCTCGTCATCAGCACACCGGATGTTTAAAAACACGCGTTCAAACCCATTCGACCATGCGGATCTACGAATGGGCAAATATTAATGATATGATAAATTGAAACAATGGTTTAAACACCATAAAAGACAACTATACACACGGAAGATCCCCGATATGAAAATACGCAACCAAATTGACTACATATTTATTAATAAAAGATTTAGAAATGCGTTAATTAATGTAAATACAATGCGTGGTGCTGGCTGTAACAGTGATCATGTGCCATTATGTGGACAAATAAAAGTAAGATTAAAGAGAGGGAAAAAATGTTTAAGAACGCCATACTTAATAAAGAGGTTCTGAAAGTAAATAAAGACATTCGTGAACAATACAAAGTGACTGTGAAAAATAGGTACAATGCAATAGCTAAAATACAGAGTATTAATGAACGATGGGAAATGTTAAGGGACTCCATTAAAAAAAAAACTAGCAAAGAAATATTACCGGAGAGAAGCCAAAAAGCTAAGAAAAAAAGGACGAATGAAGAAATCTTAATGCTGATGGACAAAAGGAAACAAAATAAAAATGACAACCAAGAATATGCTAAGATAAATTAAGAAGTAAGAGATAAATGTTGAAGGTAAAAGAGAGTTGGTTAAACGAGCAATGCAAAACCAAAAATGAATTAAATTCCATTAAAGATAAAAAAAAAAATATGCACAGGCAAATCAGTGAGCTCACAGGAAGAAAAATAAGAATACTCAGGGTGTTTGAAATAAAAAACAGAAAAGATATTACTGGAGGAAGGTGCTCTAATGAATAGGTTGAATGAGTATATAAGGGAATGATATAATGGAGTCCTTCAAGAAACAAATGAAGATCGTAAATTGATTAGAGAAATTAGACATAGACAGTCAAAATTTGTTGGGCATGTTATGAGAAGAAATGGATTGGAGAATTTGGTGACAACTGGTAGGATCGAGGGGAACAGACCAAGGGGAAGACCTAGAGCAAGTACCTGGATGGCTTGGCCTTGTGGCATGGTCGAGACAGAAACACGGAGCTGATCCACGACTCTGGTGATCGAGTGAGATGGCAGAACATGACCGCCCACGCTTACCGGCATGGCACATGATGGATGGATGGATAATGGAGACAGGGTAGAATTAACAGAAGAAAGTAACTTAGAAGGACCGCCTATTCTAAAAGAAGAAGTCGCTGACGCTATGAAACATATGAAGAAAGGAAAAACAGCTGGGCCATATGAAATCGAAATAGAAGAATGAGAAGTATTGGGAAAATGTGGAGTAGACATATTAACCTAAATGTTGAATGATATTTAGAGCAGTGGATATTTACCGAGCGATATGCTGAAATCTGTATTTATCACCTTCATCAAGTGCTCTGCCAGCTGGCGTAGGTGTTCATGGCTCTCCACAAATCTCGGTCGTTGGTGTTCTGGATCAACTCTGCTGATGTATTCCTCCAAGCCACCGTCTCAATCCATCAAGCATAATTTCTCTTGTTCTGCATCTGTCTCTCTTCCCCTCGATCTTTCCAGTTGTCACGATGTTCTCCAATCCCTCTCTTCTCATCACATGACCGAAGAAAGATGTTTGTCTCTTCCTTAATGTTGTATATAATGTTCTAGTTTCATTAGCCTGTTTCAGGCAGTTAGTTACTCTGGCAGTCCAAGGAATTCGCTACATTCGTCTCAGGAACCACATCTCTGTTGCTTCTAATTTCTTCTTAATTTGTTCATTTACATTACAAGATTCACTGCCATACAGCAAACTGGTTCTACATAGCATTTAAGCACTCTCTTTCTTACATTCATTGATAGCGACTTATTGCATAAGATACTCTTCATTTTCTGAAATGCGGCTTTTCCTTGGCCTATTCTGCTCTTAATCTCTGTTGTACATCCTCCATCTGATGTTATAAATGCCCCTAGGAATTTAAAATTATCCACTTGGTTAAGAATTTTCCTTTCTATTTCTATGTCACAGTTTGGTGTCACCATTTTCTTTGATATCACCATTGTTACTGTTTTCTTGATATTCAAGGAGAGTCCTTTTCTTGCATTCTCTGTTACTACAATGTCCAACAATTGTTGTAGGTCTGTTGAATTGTCCGCCAACAATATTGTGTCATTTGTATAGCGTATATTATTTATATTATAACCTCTAACTAGTATTTTGGCATCTCTTTGATCTTGCTCATTATTACTTCGCTATACAGAGAGAAGAGATCTGGTGACAAAACACCCCTGTCGTACTCCTAGCTTTATCTGTTCGTAACTGTCCTCTTTATTTCCCATTTTAATTGCTACCACTTGGTTACAGTAAATATTCTTTATTATTCTTAAATCTTCGCCATCAATGTTGATATATTCTAACAATTTAATCACTTCATCATGTTTTACTTTATCAAATGCCTTAGTATAATCTATGAAGTACAAATATATATCTTTCTGTTTCTCTATTGACCTTTCTATTAGTGTCCGTAACGTGTATATTGCATTGTTTGTGCCCTTTCTCTCCACAAATCCATACTGTTCTGCACTAATTTCCATTTTTATTTTCTTTCTGATTCTTCCCATTATGATTCTGAGTAGAAGCTTAATGATATGGTTGAAGAGGTTAATTGTAATGCTGATTTCATGCCGTATTTTTTAAACTCTTTTTTATTATTATTTTCTTTCTGGTTCTTCTCATTATGATTCTGAGTAGAAGCTAAGTGTAGTGATATGGTTGATGCGATTAATTGTACGAAAATCTTCACATTCAATTGCCCCTGGTCATTTTGGTATAGCTATAAATCCAGATTTCAGCATATCGCTCGGTAAATATCCACTGCTGTAAATATCATTCAACATTTTGGTTAATATGTCTACTCCAAATTCTCCCAATACTTCTAATTCTTCTATTGTGATTTCATCTGGCCCAGTTGTTTTTCCTTTCTTCATATGTTTTACAGCGTCAGCGACTTTTTCTTTTAGAATAGGTAGGCCTTCTAAGTTACTTTCTTCTGTTAATTCTTCCCTTTCTCCATCATATAATTCTCTTATATACTCCTTCCATCTCTTCATTATAGCACCTTCCTCCAATAATATCTTTCCTGTTTTTGATTTCAAATACCCTGTATTTATTATTATGTTTCTTCCTGTGAGCTCACTGATTTGTCTGTACATATCTTTAGTATCTTTAATGGAATTTTAATTCAATAATTTTGCACTGCTCGTTTAACCAACTTTCTTTTTCCTTCATACATTTATCTTTTATTTCTTTATTTATCTTAGCGTATTCTTGTTTTTCATTTTTACTCTGTTTTCTTTTGTCCATCAACATTAAGATTTCTTTATTCATTCATTTTTTCTTAGCTATTTGGCTTCTCTCCGGTAATATTTCTTTGCTAGTTTGATGAATAGAGTCCCTTAACATTTCCCATTGTTCATTTATACTCTGTATTTTAGCTATTGCATTGTACTTATTTTTCACGGTCACTCTGTATTGTTCTTGAATTTCTTTATCTACTTTCAGAACCTCTTTATTAAGTCTCACGTTCTTAACCATTTTCCCCCTCTCTTTAATCTTACTTTTATTTGACCGCATAGTGGTACATGATCACTATTACAGTCAGCACCAGGCATTGTCTTTACATTAATTAAAGCATTTCTAAATCTATTATTAGTAAGTGTGTAGCCAATTTGGTTGCATATTTTCTTATCAGGGCTTTTCCATGTGAATAGTCGTCTTTTATGGTGTTTAAACCGTATGTTCCCAGTTATCATATTATTGATATTTGCCCATTCTATTAGTTTTTCTCCTCTTTCATTTCTTGTACCTAAACCATAATTCCCCTCTACATCCTCCATTTTCCCTTTTCCTACGTTTTCATTAAAATCTCCAAGTATTATTTTTATTTCTTGTGATCCAATTTGAGCCACCGCCATGTCTATTTCGCCGTAAAAGTGTTGTATCTCTTCATCACTACTGCTTGTTGTTGGTGCATATACTTGTATAATATTTGTATCTATTGGTTTGCCTTTGATTTTGACCATTACAACTCTATCTGAAATACACCAGTAACCATTAATTTATTTGGCTCTTTGCTTATCAAATATTAGCCCTACTCCTTTTTTCTGTGTATCCCCTCCAGAATACATTATTGTGTGTTTTTCGTTTATAATTTTGCCTGATCCCTTCCATCTCATCTCACTTACACCCAGAATATTCAAAGTCATACTTTCCATTTCACTTATAACATTATGTAACTTTCCAAGCTCACTTAACGTTCTAACATTCCGTTTGTGTGCGTGCGTGCGTGCGTGCGCGCGCGCGCGCGTGTGTGTGTGTGTGTGTGTGTGTGTGTGTGTGTGTGTGTGTGTGTGATATTCAACATCTTGAAAGGCAACTACATATGACTGTCAAGTGCCTTGTTTATTCTCAATGGTCACTGCCTCTGTCCCTGTTAATTTTTAAACCTTGTTGTGCAGAAAGCAAGAAAATGTGAGAACTCTTTGATCTCATTTTATCCCATCTGATCTCATGAGGTTCTTCTTGTACCTTGCGGTGTCAAGGTGTAGCATAAACACCGGGAGAGTGCCCGTTTATGGGCTTTATATGTCGAGATTTCCGTGTACTCTGTAATTCCCCCTGTCCATCGTTTACGTGGCCGGCCTCTTCCTTGGCTTCCGTCTGGTTGCCTGCCGATGACCCGCAGACTACACAAGTCAACCACACCTCCCCGAGGTGTAGACTGGGAAACCATGACCGCGAACGGGACCCTGGCTCGCCAGGGGGGAGGGGGTGGGGGTAGGGACTCCCCTTGGTCAGATTTTATTTTGTCCTAAACCTACGACTGGCCTACCAAGCCTGCAGGGGATTCTTTTCATGCTCGATGAAAACACAATAAGCATAGTCGTTTTTAGTCGTTTTAGTCGTTGGATCAACATCACGGCACACGGTTTAACCTATAAGTGCTCCGTTTTCCTCCTAACTCAAACCTGCGTTTGGAGAAACTCAGCTCAATGCACGAACTCCGTTGCATCGGCGAGGATCCTGAAATGCTTTGGATAGATTTTTAACTCAAAATTTTGCCCGGGCAGCACCGTTAGGCTACTCTTTTTCGATTTCCAACTGCCAAGGGATTTTTTACGTGCTCAACAATACACACAGGCTCCGATCTCACTACCCAGAGACCAGGGGAAATTACTGGAAGTCCCGGTGGATTCTTTTTAAATAAATCCTGGTCCTCACCGGGGCCTGAACCCGGGACCTCCAGCACTCGAGGCGGACACCATACCTCGAGACCAGTCAGCCCCCCCCCCCCCCCCCCACCCCAGCGCCCCCCCCCCCCCCACAATAAGCATAAACGGACTGATCCAAACGGTAACAGACATGGCAATGTTGAAGGAACACTGATAAAGTTTAACATTTTACTACGTAATGAACGATATATATGATACGAGGAGTTTTCAAAAGAAAACCTTAAATGTAAAAAGCAAATTATGGTGAATATATTCTGAAAACGTAGAGAACAAATAGCATTTTTTGATTTAGTCACCACAGCGTTCAATGCAAGTCATCCAGCGCCGATAAGGTGCTTGAATTTCTGTTGAAAAAAACTTATCTTGGTCGCGTGTGTAGTTACTTATGTACCACCTGATGTACATCTTTACAAAAGTCACACCACTTTGAAACTTCCTATTCCACTAATACTGGACTGACAGGCTTGCATCGCCATACTGGACATTCATTCGCCCTTGAGTTTCTATAGGTTTCACACCTTCACTGATCGAAAAACGGATAACATAACGCGGGGCTGCCATCTTTAAACTGTCCCCATGACGTAATCATGTTCGTCTGCTCTGTGCTGAACCCCCTTGACATCCTTGACAACAATATAGACAGGCTACAAGACAGCGGCATGGTTATTGCAGTTTCTATCACACTTTAAAGGTTTTCACCTGAAGCCCTCGCGTAGTTTACTTAAAGTAAATAAGTCTACAAAACTTTTGGACACAGTGCATATTTTAAGTGGATGGCATGTTCAACTGATCGATATTTACAATTATCAGACACAGCTTCAACGTGTATAGTAGAGCCGTTGAGGGTAATCTCCATAGTCAAACAGGTGTCACCACGCGGGTAAGTTGGTGGAGTAGTGTGATATTCTCATTGTTGATTTGAATGTTAGAATTTTGATTTATACAGATTTATACATATTTATATATGTGGTATATCACAGGCACTTTTCCTCTCTCTCTCTCTCTCTCTCTCTCTCTCTCTCTCTCTCTCTCTCTCTCTCTCTCTCTCTCTCTTTCTCTCTCTCTCTCTCGCTCTCTCCCTCTCTCTCTTTCACCCTCTCGCTCTCTCCCTCTCTCTCTCGCTCTCCCCTCTCTCGCTCTCTCTCCTCCTCTCTCACTCCCTCTCGCTCGCTCTCTCTCTCCCTCTCTCACTCCCTCTCGCGCTCTCTCTCCCTCCCTTGATCTCTCTCTTGCCCTCCCCCTCTCTCGCTCTCACCCTCCCTCACTCTCTCCCTCACTCTCTCCCTCTCTCTCCCCCCTCTCTCCCTCTCTCTCCCTCTCTCTCCCTCACTCTCTCCCTCTCTCTCCCCCCTCTCTCCCTCTCTCTCCCTCTCTCTCCCTCTCTCTCTTCCTCTCCCCCTCTCTCTCTCCCTTTCTCTCTATCTCTCTCCCTCTCTCTCTCTCTCTCCCTCCATCTCTCTCCCTCCCTCTCCCCCTCTCTCTTCTCCCTCTCTCTCCCTCTCTCTCCCCCTCTCTCCCCCCTTTCGCGCTCTCTCTCTCTCACTCTCTCTCTCCCTCTCTCTCTCCTCTTACATCTGGCTTCTCTGTGCATACCTTCTTCACGTGCATTGCCAGTGGTTGGACCTTACACAACCCCAACAACTCTAGGACTGGGCGAGGGGCTCCTGAAGCGCGTTGTATGACTAGCAACCATACTGACTATTTCGTAGGTTACAATATACCCCATGTGGTAGGTCGCAGGCACTTTTCCTCTCTCTGTCTCTCTCTGTCTCTCTCTGTCTGTCTCTCTCTCTCTCGCTCTCCTCTCTCTCTCTCTCTCTCTCTCCCTCTCTCTCTTCTTGCATGTCCACATACACTAGCATTTTGTCTGTTGAAGTGTATCTATGTAACTACGCGTGTTCATGCACACCAGTCCACTCAGACCAACAACACAATGGGGTCGTGGTCAATTTTACACGCCTCCTACCCCGCCCCCTTCTTTCTATGTGCTCACTGTACCGTAACATCCAGCACCGTTATACAAATACACCCGAGATTTCCGTAGTCATTCACAGGTCGGTACGTGAGGTGAGTATACAGTTTTTTTTCTCTATAAACAGTTTTTCTATTAAACATTTTCTTCGACTAACATTCTTTTCAATTAACATTTTGTCAATTCTCATTTTCTCTTCATTGCTTCCATTTTTCCATGCATTTGTTCCTCTCGTCCTGTCATCACCTTCTAATGTAGTCACAGGAGTTCTCCTTGACTGTATGTTGTGTTTGTGAATGTGTTTGTTTGCTGATGAAGGCTAACCGCCGCAACGTTCTGTATGTGTCGTAACTCTGTTATGTAAAGCTGCACTACTTTGTGTCATTTTATATTGTTTAAACTTTCACAGCTTTACCGCAGTTCCACCAAATTTTATGTAAGCAAAAAGACACGATATTCAGTTGAAAGTTACCGTGTAGACAATGTAAACTACTGTGAGAATATGTGTGTTGTATTATTCAGCTTGAAGGATTTATCTGGTTGCTTTAGTATATTTTGCGAGATTTCTGCAGTAAGCGCATGACGAGATGCAGCAAAATAGTCCATGCATTAAATTGTACAAGCTATTATTTGTGTCTTCATTATGTATAATATGCTTTGTTTGTTTGCTCATATCTTTCAGGCAATTATCATAGTCAGATTGTGGTCCCCGCCCTTCAACATAACAATGTGAAATGCTAACCGTTATATTTATGTGTAAATACCATTTCTCCCCTGTTATTTTTATAATGTCAATTAAGTTTTGTGTTTGGATGTATTATTAGAGACAAACAAAAGGTGTCGGGTTAGGATTCCCCAGCTCAGACATTGTTGGTTGTTGGTTGTAATCTCAGTTGATGCAAGGGATTTGTGTCTCTTAGGGATTAGAGATTATATTACAATTATGGTTTGTGAAAATACTGACAGACTATCCCATGTATCAGAGGGTAAATGGCCTTGGAAAGGGAAGACTCAATCTAAATAACCTTTCAGATTCTGCAAACAGAGATAGGACATATCAAAGTACTTCTCGCTTGGACAAGCCAGATTTAAACGTTATCCCCTAACACTCTGGAAGCCGCGAACTTACCAGCCGACCCTGTGATCATGAGTTCAATTTCGAATTGTGGTGGATTTTTACAATTAACCTGGTCTTCCAAGACATCCCACCCTAAGATACGTACTAGGGAACGCCTTGGGAAGTGAAAGCCGTAGGCGTGATTTTGACCTGGAGGACAGGAGCCGAGGTATAGTAGAGGCTAGATACTCGACTTCCGACTCGGTGTCAGGGGTTAGATCCGCATTGGGGCGGATTCTGATTTTAAAGATTTACCCTACTCCCGATAGAGTAGACAGATACAAATTATGGATCACCCTTGAAGACTACGAGGTAAAAAGACGATTGCTAGAAAACAGCATTTTTTTTTTAAAATTCGCATATCTTTTACAGGACATCGCTGTCAACGGCACCATCTTTCAGCTGTCTGTTGATTTCTTGGCAAGATTACACTCAGTAGTTTGTCATTGCTTTCTGAGCGGCCGGCTCAGTTATCCCGTAAGTCACCAATGGGGGTCGAACCGCCTCCAGCTCTGGCCCAGAAAACAGCATAGCTATGTACAATTCGAGCTGAAGTGCAGTAAGAACACAAGAAGGTATATCAGATATGTTCGCAGTCAATACAGGAGTGAGACAGCAATGTGTGCTCTCTCCTCTGCTATTTAATATCTACATGGATAGAATATCCAAAGAAGCAAGCCTTCACACAACAGATTCAGAAAATTTAGAACTCTTTACTTCAAATGAAAAATAGTAGAAAAAATAAAACAAAAACAACAACAAAAACAAAACAAAAAGAAAAAAACTGATCCACAGGAAATAAATGAATTTCTATTTACAGACAATCAGTACCTGTTTTATAGCAACGAGGGCAGTAATAACCTGAGTTCAACATGCAGCAAATACAATATGAGAATAAATACAGCCAAAACCGAAGTAATGCAAGTTAGCAGATCGCCTGGCCCATTAAGTATACAGATAAATAGCACATCTCTGAAACAAGTTAAAGAATTCAAATATCTTGGACGTAGGATCACAGAAGATGACAGATTGGACAGAGAAATCGAAATCAGATGTCAAAATATGTCAATAATAAACAGCATATTCACACCAACCATATGCTACCAATCTCAAGATTGGACATGATCCAAATCACACTTTCGCAAAATCAACACCTGTGAGATGAGATGCCTGAGGAGAGCTGCCAACTTAACAATCCGAGACCGAGTAAGAAATGCTGTTATCAGACAGATAGTGGGATCAACACCTTGTGTCACATATATTGAAAGACAGAAAATCAAGTGGTTTGCCCATCTCGTTAGAATGCAGCACCATCAACTACCATCACTGGCCCTACATCAAAGATCATCCGCAACGAGAGCAAGGGGACGCCCGAGTGATGATTGCTCTATGTTAGTTAGTCTTTCCTCTTGAGCCTAAGGCGGCGCATAGGGCAGAAGTCCTGACTCTCCATGCTTGGCGGTTCGCTGCTACCTGTTGTAGATCTTGGATATTTACTTGGCCATTGAATGAGCCTTCTCTAATGATGGTTCTACGCAGGGTCTCTCTTGGTCTTCCCCGTTTTCTTTTCCCTACCGGTGACCATATGAGGGCTTGGTAGGGGAGTCTTGTCTTGTCCATTCTGAGTACATGGCCGATGTAGTTCTAACGGCGTCTTCTTATGAAATTGGATACTATATCTTGCTTAGTCTCTTGTCTTATTTGCGTATTGGTTCTGAAGTCTGTCCAATGGATGTTTAGAAGTCTTCTAAGACATTTGTTCTCAAAATTATCTAATTTTTTTTTATCTAAAGCTACCGTTGATTTCCAACTTTCACATCCATACGTTAACACTGGAATCACGCAAGAGTTGAAAATTTTAAGTTTTGTGTGTTTGCTGAGTGTCTTTGACTTCCAGATGTTTGACAGTTTATTGAAGTCACCAGATGCCAGTGCGATTCTAGATGATATTTCTGGTGTTGAGTCCCCTGTAGATGTCATTTTGCTTCCTATGTATGTGAACCTGTTGACTTTTTCAAGAACGTAGCTGTTTAATTTGGTGTCATCTGGACTGTTGGTAAGATCAATAGTCTTTGTTTTTGTGGTGTTAATTTGGAGACCAATTTGCCCAGAAACATTTTGGAGGTGGTTTATTTTCTCTTGGGCATCCGGATGTGTTGAACTCAAAAGCACTATGTGTCGGCAAAGTCCAGGTCTTCTAGAATTTTGTCAACCCAATGGATACCCATATTTGTGTTGTTTGTGCATTTGCGCATGACCCAATCGATAGCTATTCCAAAGAGCATCGGTGATAAGACACAACCCTGTTTCACTCCTGTTTCGACTGAGAACCAGTCAGAGTTGCCTGTTTCTGTTCTTACGCAGCAACGTGTCTCTTTGTAGAAAGATTTTATGACGTTGGTATATTTGGTAGGAAAACCATAGATGTTAAGCAGATTCCAAAGTGAAGGACGGTGGATGTGTAAGATCAGTCTAATGTCGCATGCCCAGTGCGCCTTAACGCGTGTGAAAGGATCCTTTACTATTATCCCTCGAGTGCAGATCGGCTTATAAAGACATGGGTCTAGCACCAATATGCCCAATAAAATGGGTTCTTTACTTTTTTTGTTTACTTTACCTCCAAATCCTGCCCTGCCGACACCAGGAATGATACACATGCCATAATGATTATATTATAATAGTGAGTTTTTTTTTTTTTTTTTTCATTAGCGTCTCAGTTATTCGTCTAAAATACATTTACATGGAAACGTTACTGTAAGAAGCTGGCGTCTGTGGCAAAGTGGTAACGAACATGATTCCATTCCGCATAACGCTTTCGAAATCAGCTGTACGCGGTTTGGACCGCCATGTGTCGGTTGTTAACAATGGTAAGAGCGTCGGTAGTTCAGAAAGCAACGGTAAAACTTCTGAATGTAAACTTGCGACAAATGCTGGGGTTGATTTCGATGTTGCGTGTATAGCATTATACAAACTAACTATTATAAACTTTATACAAGTCGAATATTTTTCAAAAGTTCCGTTTATTATAACTGTAAACAATAATTTAAAAAAAAAAAAAAAAAAAAAAAAAAAAGCACAGGAAAGTTATACACAACCCAATTACGGAAAACACAAGATGTTGCAGCAACACGCCTTCATCAGCAAGGATGAATGAAATGAGCAGATATAAGGAGGGCAGGATGTCGGATGGGCCTGCGTGACCAATTCTTAACCCTGTGAAAATACAGTTCGTTAGTTGTCTATGATGACCTTTGTCCGGATTCAGTAGCGGAATTATTTTGTCCGACCGTTAGGGCTCTAGGGTAGACCCAGCCTTGTGAAAATGAGTTATAAAAACAACGTTAAGAATGTCCTGGTAATTGGCTGGCAAATAAATGAGACGAGGAAGTGAAATGGCCACCCGGCTTCTATGGTATGGCCCAGAATATGTGAAAGCCTAACACGTCACTCGCCGGCGACAGTATTTAATATGGAACTTTTTTTGTGCATATCCTTTACAGGACATCGTTGTCACCACCAGCATCTTTCAGCTGTATGTTGATTTCTTGGCAAGATTACAGCTCAGTAGTTTGCCATTGCTTTCTGAGCGGCCGGCTCACATACCCCGTAAGTTACCGATGCGATTCGAACCATTGCTGATTCTCACCGTCATCACGTTACCGACGAGAGTATATGAGATTACGGAGAAAAGTCATAACCTCTGAGCCACGAAGAATATGGAACTACTTTGAAATATTTCTTGTTTCAGGTGACTCCAGATTTGTGCGTGTCGGAAAAGCTCTCGGTTTAAATGACAGTTAAACCCGAGCTAATTATCCGTTGAGTGGTGTAATAGTGTCATTTAAAGTTCGGAAAACAGCCAAAATTAGTAATTTGGAAATTTTGAGTAAGTCTAAGTCGTAAAGACGACTTATCACAAATTTCAAAAAAGAGGCAGTCATGATTTTCTAGCCACATTTTTTAGAAGACAAAAGCTGTAATATGTGACAGCTAGAACAATTTCTGGAAAGAGAGACATGGGAAGAAAGTGAGAGAAAATTCGTGTGTCTTGTATAAGGCAAGGAGGGGAGTCAACACACAAACTGATACATGTCGTTGAGGTGGCAAGATATGGAGAATGATCGCCCACGCCAGACGACAAAGCACTTGATGAAAGGTCGGAATTCGGTAAATGTACCAAAAGGAAATATAACTGCTTTGTTTGTTGTTCGTTTCTTGGCAATTACACAACCTTTTAAGTTAGTTTTGCTTAGGTGCTTGTTATAATGACATTTAATCCTTCACCAACTTGAACATACAAGGTAATGGAAAGAGATGAGTTTGGCATTAGTTTAGTTTATAAAGAATCATGTTCGTTGGAGATACGCATCTATAAATATCCAAGTCTCCATCTATAGATTACACTAGGATATCGTAAACAGGAGTCACGAAGTGACGCTAGGATGCAGATGTGCAAACAGGGATCACAGTACTATAAATACGCTTTTAGAGAGCTGGCTTTCTCATGTTTGAAATGTATCCTGACAGGCGGTCTTTTGTGGTCCACGTTTTACGCAAATACGAGTTCTCCTATCGTTTCGCCCTTATGCGAGAAAGATAGAAGTTCAAGTCACATCTAATAAGGTAAGGTGGGCGGGGTGTATAACATGTCTGAGTTCCTTTCTATCCACCGTTTTTACTATAGAACTTAAAGGCTGACATCGTACCTCTAAGCCATTTTCCCACTATATGGCGATGGTGGCTGTTATGAAAATAAAGTCTTTTAATTCCTACATGAGTTATTTGTTATATTTATCTAAATCAGTGGTTCCCAAGCTTTTCAAGCAGAGGGCCATGTTTACTATTTTCGGTAGTTAAGCGGGCCACAACGTCACAAAGTTATAAAAGTCATGCAATATCATTCTTACCTTTCTTAACTTTCGTCAACAAAATTCTAAAACTTTAAAGGCAGTCAGTGTCAGTACTACACTGCGGTCATTTTTTGGTTTAAAATCTAAAGTTAATCTAACAATACATTTTAAATCAGTTTCGAAAATCACTGTTAATTAATTTATTCACAATTGTAACTGTTCTTCATAACCAGTTACTTAAGTTCTGATGCCAGTTTATCAATGTCTGGGCACAAATCTGTCGTGTCTAAAGTCATAAGCGCAGCTAGGTTACTGTCGGTGAGTCTGGAACGTTGCTTGTTGTTTGTTTGTTTGTTTGTTTGTTTTTGTTTTTTTTTTTGGGGGGGGGGGGGGGGGGGAATAACTGCTCGCATCTTAAGTCGAGCCAAAACGACAAATGTATCTCTGGGCGAATGAACGTAAGTGTTCAAATTGTTCGACAGGCAATAGTCGCCAGAATGAAATCATATGATCAGCTGAAGGTGAAGCAGGCAGCTCCAGAAATTTATACCTCAGTGCGGAATTACATTTCAAATCAATTACTTAGTGCTTAAGGTTTTGCTGTAATTGACAGAGCTTGGCATCAAGAAATACCAATGAATTTATGAACGGGGCAACATTATCCTCCTCTATTGTGAACTCTTTAAATCTCGACTGAAAGATATCAAGAAGACTTTCAACTTTTACTTTGTACTGTAACAAGGCACATTTCTTTTCCACATAAGCGTCTTCAGAGTTGGAAACGCCTCTGAAGTCCCTTCGTCAGCTGTCCGATAAACAGTCATAGTCTCATTTTAAATGAAGAAATGTCATTGCACAAATTTGTGAATAGTTTGTCTTTTCCCTGGAGCCTCGCAGTTAAAGAGTTTAAATGAGACATGATGCTCACCAAAAATGCCAGGCCATTAAGCCAGTCATTGTTCAGCAGACATTCCGGTTCTGTAGGCACTTCATTTATTTCAGACAGAAACAGATAGACACTAATTTTCAGTGCCCGGAAACGTGACAGAACTTTCCCTTTTGATAGCCATCTGACATCACTGTCTAACAGTAGCTCACCGTATTCCTCGTTCAGGTCTGATAGAATCTGTCTGAACTCAAGCCTGTTCAGCGCCTTACTTCGAATTGTGTTCACATGTCTCAGAACAACATCCATGACATGTTTCAGATTTACTGTCTTTCCACACAGAGCTTCATGATGAATGATGTAATGATATTTTAATATAGTACGGCCAAGAAACTGTTCCAGTAATGCTAGACATCCAGACTATTTACCCGTCAAAGCCGGAACACCGTCGGTGCATACACTGTCCAGTTTTATCCATTCTATGTTGTTTTTCTCTACACATAACTTCAGAGTTTCATACACATCAGCCCCTTTTTGGCAGTTGCATGCAACAATTCAAGTCCTAGAAATTCTTCAATGATTTCAAAATTATCGTTTATTGCTCGAATTAAAACTGCGATCTGTGGTGTGTCTGAAATGTCAGTGGATAATCCATTGCCAAAGAAAAAAAATTTACAATTTTTGAATTGTGCTGCTACTTGACAATGAACATCGTTGGCTAATTCTTCAACTCGCCTGGCCATAGTATTATTAGACAAAGGAATCTGATCAAATTTTGTTTCACACTTTTTATCGCCAAGCAATCCAGCAGCAGTTTTAAGGGAAGGTTTAATTATTTCTTCTGCATCGGTAAACGGCTTCTTTTTGCGAGCCAACAGAAGAACAACTTCGTACGACGCAACAACAGCACTCTTGCTCTGTTCGTTAGCCTTGGTTAAAAAAAATGACTGCTGCCTGGTCAGAGAACTTTCTTGTTTAGCTATGAAATCTTTTCTTAACTCTAAATTGATAGGATATTGAGCATTTATGTCTGAATGTGCGGTTGTGAAGTGTCTTTCCAGATTAAATTATTTTGTAACAGAAACATAAAATCCGCAGATTAAGCAAACTGGTTTACCACTACGGTAATACATAAATTTCTTCGTTCAATATTTCATGAATCCACGACAAACACACATCTTCGCATTTTACCATTGTTTGATTTTAGATTTTCCACGGGTTCTGCGTGGTCTCGAAGTATGGTGTCTGCCTAGAGTGCTGGAGGTCCCGGTTTCAAGCCCCGGTGAGGACCGGGATTTTTTTCACGTGGACTTTAGTAATAAAATTTCCCCTGGTCTCTGGGTTGTGAGATCGGACGCCCGTGTGTATTGTTGCGCGCGTAAAAAAATCCCTTGGAAGTTGGAGATCGAAGAAGACGCTGCCGGGCAAAATTTTGAGTTAAAAATCTGCCCAAAGTATTTCAGGATCCTCATCGGTACTACGGAGTTCGTGCACTGAGCTGAGTTTCTCCAGACCCAGGTTTGAGTTAGGTGGAAAACGGAGCACTTATGGGTTACACACGTGTGTCGTGATGTTGATCCATCGACTAAACTAACGTAGATTTTCCACGCTCATGTTTATAGGCTTTAACGGTAAATTTTTATTTGAAAAAAAAAATAATCTAATTTCAACACAATGCTACCGACTCTGCTAAACAGTTGTAACAGACGACAACACGGTGCCTTGCGCACTATGATTAGACGACAAGGCTTGGATATGGGAACTTCATAACGTTTCGTTGCAAACTGAACAGGCGCATTCGATAATATCTTAGCATAACAACCACGAGCAGAGTAAATTATCTCACACTGTCGGGGCATTCCGAGTGCAGTTTTGAAATGATTAAAATATATTATATTAAATAACGAGGTCTCGCATGCCACTTTCTATCATCTGGCGGGCCACACGTGGTGCGCGGGCCGTGGTTTGGGAACGCTGATCTAAATGTACTATGTTACCACGCGCTCTTTAGGTAAATACAACTTCATTGTCAAATACCGTTGTTACTGCAGCTCTGTCGCATTAGATAATTATGGAAGCGGTGATGATGACAAGATAATATCATTGCACCAAATGTGATGTCATACGACAGGTTTATCATGCATGAGGACTGGATGTTCTAATTCACTGTTGTTCCCTCCTGAAGAAACACGTGGTATTCATTTTATAAAGCTTTAACAAATGTAGAGTTGAAAAACACAAACTCCCCTTTTCAAATGGAAATTTAATTTTTATTTTTCCCCACACAAGTGCTACTACTTTTAGTGAACTGGATGATTTCTGCAAAGTGGATTAGCTTTCCCTTTTACCAGTGTCCCTCGCCAGTAGGCAAAACCCATTCCGACTTCCGTTCAGATTTTACTCTCCTGACCGGTGTAGGGTTTGAATCCACTACCTCAGCATCAGCACACCAGGTGTTTAAGAACCAGTGTTCTTTTTCCGTTCGACAATGCTGACCTCCGGAATTCACTCGAACCTATCTTCTTCCGCGGATCACTTCTTCTGTCCCTCGGAAATCCTGCTGTGCACGCCAGTTTCCTGTTCTTCTATAAGTGCCGAACAATACATGTTAAATTATGTATTCTTATGTCATATTTTGGTAAGAGGCTACGACGCAGTTCGTAATCCCGAATACCGTGTTCGAAAAACATCTGCGGGTGGTTTGGTAGCAAACCGCCTTGAGTTGTTTTTTTTTTTTTTAATAAAACGGTATGAGTGCCGGTAGTTCATCAAACAATGGCAAACTATGAACGCAAACTTGCCAAGAGATCACAAACAGCCAAAACATGTTGATGTCGACTGCGACGTCCTGTAAAGGATATGCAACTAACTAACATATGTTGGTAATCGGGATGGGTTCTTGCGGCCAGAATTGGTATGTTTCTTGGTAGAGAGTATTAGTTAGTTACATATCCTTTACAGGACGTAGGAGTCAAACCCAACAATTTTTGGCTGTTTGTGATTTCTTGGCAAGTTTACGTTCAGTAGTTTGCCATTGATGTTTGAACGCCCAGCACTCATAATATTGTATGAAAATCAACGCAAGATGGTCTATGGTCCAAACGTCCGCAGCTCTGTTTTGAATGCGTTATGAGGGAATGCGAATTGCGTCCTTAGCCCCGTGGCCACAGGGAGCAGTCCGAAGATTGTATATACCAACCTTCGTTCCCCTGACCTGCTGGACGGCAGAGTCGGTAGTATTTGGGGTGGACAACCAGGATGTTTGCCTCATTGTCCCCGCTTGTTCATGGTCCATGGTTGCCTTAAGTATGATTCACCAGGTGGCCTTGTATGTGGCCTTGTATGTGTTCTTGTAATGACTTTCCCAAATTGGGCGGTACGTGATCGTACATGAGCGAAGATGTATCCGATTTCTTTGGAAACTGCTTCCTGAAAGTTTTGTTTCCGCCATTACTCCGTTTACTGTTCTGTCTGTCTGTCTGTCTGTCTGTCTGTCTGTCTGTCTGTCCGTCCGTCCGTCCGTCCGTCTGTCTGTCTGTCTGTCTGTCTGTCTCTGGGTATTGTGCTTCCAGCTCTCGCCCACTACGAGACTCTGCGAGATAAACGGGATTACGGAGAAGTTGGAGTCTGTAGACAATGAAATACACAAATCCCGTGGATGAAACACTACCGACCTTGACCTTATGTTCTTAGCTGGGTCATACAAATATTTCAAGCTACCATTTTGTAAAATATAGGAAACGAAATATGTTTGCCATTTGTCTTGTGTGTGTGTGTGTGTGTGTGTGTGTGTGTGTGTGTGTGTGTGAGAGAGAGAGAGAGAGAGTGTGTGTGTGTGTGTGTGTGTGTTCGAAACACAACTGCGGACCGTCTGCGCTAGTTTTCATACGAAAGTGTGGGTGCCCGTCCATCAGAAAGCCATGCCAAACTACTGAACGCAAACTTGCCAATAAATCACTAAAAGCCACAAAAATGTTGGGGTTGATTGCAACGTCCTGTAAAGGTCACGCAACTAACTTAACCAGAGCATTGTGTAACGAGAGGTGTGCATCTATTTACAAGTATCGTTTGTCACATTTACGACAATTTCTGTTTTATTTGAAGACATTATGAATAAGCCACACATATGTTTAATTATTAGTAAACTTCCTCTAAAAGTACTGGAGAGGTTTGGTCAGAGACCATAACTTTAGGAAGGGAAAATCCCAACTGCACCTCCCCGCGGTAGAGGATGGAAACACACCACGGTGTGGCTAACACAGCTCTGGGGACCGAGTATCCACCGGAATAAGTGGACAACTCTGCAGCTGAGCAGAGCAGGGCACTCACTTGTCTTTACAGTCGGAAATGGCTGTCAAAGGCAGAGGTAAAAAGACCACCATGTGAATGTGGAAGGCAAGGGGAAACCACCACATTATCTTCCAAAGACTTCATGGCAAAACATATTTCAAAGTTAGTGAAGGACGTTAATGGCTGTCTTAGGGCATCCTCGTCCGGTAGGGACAGTCATGAGCCACAGGTGACACCAGACCGTCATCCAGCTACTGATGGCAAAAACTTAACTAAAATAAATAAATTTAGAGTAGGAACATGGAATGTTAGGACATTAAATGAGCTAGGAAAGTTGACCAATGTTCTAAGAGAGATGGATAGCATGAAAATGAATATACTAAGCGTTAATGAGATGAGATGGAAGGGATCGGGCAAAATTATAGCTGACAATCACACAATACTTTATTCTGGAGGGGATACACATGAAAAAGGTGTAGGAATAATATTAGACGAAAAAACAGCCAAGTCAATTAATGGATACTGGTGTATTTCAGATAGAGTTATTATGGTAAAAATCAAAGGCAAACCAATAGACATAAATATTATACAAGTATATGCACCAACAGCAAGCAGTAGTGATGAAGAAATACAACACTTTTATGACGAAATAGAAATGGCGATGGCTCAAATTGGATCACAAGAAATAAAGATAATACTTGGTGATTTTAATGCAAAAGTAGGAAAGGGAAAAATGGAGGATGTAGTGAGGAATTATGGTTTAGGTACAAGAAATGAAAGAGGGGAAAAGCTAATAGAATGGGCAAATATCAATGATATGATAATTGGAAACACATGGTTTAAACACCATAAAAGACGACTGTACACATGGATAAGCCCTGATAAGAAAATACGCAACCAAATTGACTACATACTAATTAATAAAAGATTTAGAAATGCTTTAATTAATGTAAAGACAATGCCTGGTGCTGACTGTAATAGTGATCATGTACCACTATGTGGACATATAAAAGTAAGATTAAAGAGAGGGAAAAAAATGGTTAAGAACATGAGACTTAATAAAGAGGTTCTGAAAATAGATAAAGAAATGCAAGAACAATACAGAGTGACTGTGAAAATAGGTACAATGCAATAACTAAAATACAGAGTATAGATGAACAATGGGAAATGTTAAGGGACTCCATTCATCAAACTAGCAAAGAAGTATTACCGGAGAGAGGCAAAATAGCTAAGAAAAAATGTATGAATGAAGATATCTTAAAACTGATGGACAAAAGAAAACAGAGTAAAAATGACAAACAAGAATACGCTAAGATAAATAAAGAAATAAAAGATAAATGTGGGAAGGCTAAAGAAAGTTGGTTAAACGAGCAATGCAAAAAAATTGAATTAAATTCCATTAAAGATACAAAAAATATGCACAGACAAATCAGTGAGCTTACAGGAAGAAAAATAAGAATAAATACAGGGTGTTTGAAATCAAAAACAGGAAAGATAATATTAGAGGAAGATGCTATAATGAAGAGGTGGAATGAGTATATAAGAGAATTATATGAAGGAGAAAGGGAAGAATTAACAGAAGATAGTAACTTAGAAGGTCCACCTATTCTGAAAGAAGAAGTCGCTGACGCTATGAAACGTATGAAGAAAGGAAAAACAGCTGGGCCAGATGAAATCACAATAGAAGAATTAGAAGTATTGGGAGAATTTGGAGTAGATATATTAACCAAAATGTTGAATGATATTTACAGCAGTGGATATTTACCCAGTGATATGCTGAAATCTGTATTTATAGCTATACCAAAAAGACCAGGAGCAATTGATTGTGAAGATTTTCGTACAATTAACCTTATAAACCATATCACTAAGCTTCTACTCAGAATCATAATGAGAAGAACCAAAAAGAAAATAAAAATGGAAATTAGTGAAGAACAGTATGGATTTGTGGAAGGAAAGGGCACAAACAATGCAATTTATACATTACGGACACTAATAGAAAGGTCAATAGAGAAACAGAGAGACATATATTTGTGCTTCATAGATTATACTAAGGCATTTGATAAAGTAAAACATGATGAACTGATTAAAATGTTGGAAGATATCAACACTGATGGAAAAGATTTAAGAATAATAAAGAATATTTACTGGAACCAAGTAGCAGCAATTAAAATGGGAAATAAAGAGGGTAGTTACGAACAGATAAAGCTAGGAGTACGACAAGGGTGTGTCTTGTCACCAGATCTTTTCTCCCTGTATAGCGAAGTAATAATGAGAGAGATCAAAGAGATGCCAGGAATACTAGTTGGAGGTTATAATATAAATAATATACGCTATGCAGATGACACAGTATTGGTGGCGGATAATTCAACAGACCTACAACAATTATTAGACGTTGTAGTAACAGAGAGTGCAAGGAAAGGACTCTCCTTGAATATCAAGAAAACAGTAACAATGGTAATATCAAAGAAAATGGTGACACCAAAATGTGACATAGAAATAGAAGGGAAAATCCTTAACCAAGTTGATAATTTTAGATACCTAGGGGCATTTATAACATCAGATGGAAGATGTACAACAGAGATTAGGAGCAGAATAGGGCAGGCAAAAGCCGCATTTCAGAAAATGAAGAGTATCTTATGCAATAAGTCACTATCACTGAATGTAAGAAAGAGAGTGCTGAAATGCTATGTAGAACCAGTTTTGCTGTATGGCAGTGAATCTTGGAATGTAAATGAACAAATTAAGAAGAAATTAGAAGCAACAGAGATGTGGTTCCTGAGACGAATGTTGCGAATTCCTTGGACTGCCAGAGTAACTAACGACGACTGCCTGAAACAGGCTAACGAAACTAGAACATTATATACAACAATAAGACAGAGACAAACAGCTTTCCTCGGTCATGTGATGAGAAGAGAGGCATTGGAGAACATCGTAACAACTGGAAAGATCGAGGGGAAGAGAGGCAGAGGTAGACCAAGAGAAGTGATGCTGGATGGATTGAGACGGTGGCATGGAGGAATATCAGCAGCAGAGTTGATCCAGAAAACCAAAGACCGAGATCTATGGAGAACCATGAACGCCTACGCCAGCCGGCACGGCACTTGATGATGATGATGAGTAAAGTAAAAAGTTATCGGGTCTTTTCCACGCCTTTAGGCTCGCTGACCATATTTTAATTATTGATCCAACTAACTGAAGTCTGGCTCTGTCAGCGACTGAAGCTAACTAATGAGAGCAGTAATTAGTGCGGGCGTCTTGTTAGAATCCTTGTTTATTCTTCTGCACAGATAAAAATAGATTGCTGTTGGCTGAGTGGCTGTTAGAAATAGACATTTCAATTTTTTAATATGTTAAAGTGAATATAGGCGGTCGCGATAGTGTGTTGTTTAGACGCTCGCTTGCCATAGCGGTGGCATTGGATTCGATCCTCGTCAGGGCGATTTCATTTTTTTTTTAAACATTGATCTGGCCTCCCGGGTCGATCCAGACTAAAATATGTACCAGTAAATGTCTTGGGAAGTAAAGGCGACCACATCATCCACTTAGTGCCTTTTGGTCTATAAAAATATGAGTCTAGTCCTATACAACCAATGCGCCTTAGGCAAAAAATGACCCTTGCTTACTTGTCCTGGATCTTAATGTGCACAGACCTAGTTCTTAATGTGCACAGTTCTAGTTTTAAGCCCATATCCAAGAAGGCTAGACAGCTCATCCACAAACCCAGGATCAGGGAAGAGAAAAACATTCTTGGCTGTACCTTTATGTGTGCGTACAAATAGCAACCAGTGTGATACTAGCAGCTCTTCTCACGTTATAGACGGACATTAACACTCTGACCTTTTGATCACAGCATACACATCATTGTCTTAGTTGTATTACCGCTTTCACATTCACATATGTGTACTAGTTGTATCCCTACATACGTGTCTTTATTTTAGTTAGATTACCACATACACGTCTTTGTGTTAGTTTTATCACCACACACACACACACACACACATACACACACACACATACACACACACATTGTCTTAGTTTTATCATTACATAAACAACATAAACATACACATCTTTATCATCACACATACACACATATTTGTCTTAGTTTCATCACCACAAACACATACGCATATTTGTTTTAGTTTTATCACCATATACACATTCTCATAATTGTCTTAGTTTTATCACCACATAAAATTCACACATTTGTCTTAGTTTTATCACCACATACACACTCACATACTTTTCTTAGGTTTATCCCCACAAACACATATTTGTCTTAATTGTATCAACACATACACATACACACATCTGTCTTAGTTTTATCACCACATATACATTCACACATTTGTCTTAGCTTCATCACCACATACACATACGCATGTTTGTCTTAGTTTTTTTTTTTCACCACACGCACATAGTTATCTTAGTTTTATCACCACATACACATACACATGTTTGTCTTAGTTTTATCACCACATACACATACACATGTTTGTCTTAGTTTTTTCACCACACGCACATATTTATCTTAGTTTCATCACCACAAACACACATACATATTTCTGTTAGTTTTATCCACACATACACATGTTTGTCTTAGTTTTTTTCACCACACGCACAGGTCGTCCTGTTTTATCTTAGTTTTATCACCACATACACAAACATGTCTTAGTTGTATCATCACTTCTGTGATATAGTGGCCCTAGGTTCGGAACTAAGCACACTAATCTATATTTCTCATCTATATGTATTCACATTCCAGACTGTCACCCTCACAAATTCTGTTAAAAACACAACACCCGATGTTTTCTAGTTCATTTGTTTAACCGCATTTAAGATCTTTCTGACAGTAACACGCACTCTTATGTTTGAAGCAAACAAAATCAAATGTGTAAAATATTTCCTGTCGTTGTGTAGTAAATCATATGTACAAAGAGATTGTGAGCGTGGAAACAAGTGTCATTGAGTGTTGTATGAAAGGCAAACCACCACAAATCATTGAGACTGTCGTGTTTTGCGTACGTTCACTATCATCGTCAAGACAGACTAGCTACCAATGGGTGTGAAAAACAGATAAGTAAATGCTGTCATTGTAATGTTTTTCACACCAGGGTGATGTAAACCCTTTCAGCTTGAAACTATGATCCTGGGAAGAATAATGTAAATGATGCTGTCACCTATCTATGGCGTTAAAATGTACAGTTATCAGTGAGATTTCAAACACCTAAGAACAGATGTGTAGATCTGTAATGGCTAAGGTCTGTGACAATTTTAATATGAAGACCTGGTCGTCCTGTAACTGTCATGAGCTAAAATCCAGTTTACACAATCTGTCTAAGTCGGCCTTTTTATTTTTCCGTCTTCTATGTTCTTGAGGGTTGCCGACGTTATCCATTCTATACGTTTGCGTTCCCTTCTTCCATTGACTTCCTTACACGCGTCTCCTCTGAGCCGAAGGTTGTGGGTTCGATTCCGGGCCGCACCCTTCGGTTTACGAGTTAAATGTTTCGGAGACTCCTGTGGGTCGTCGCTAAAAGCTACGGAGTTCGTGCTTTGTGCGACGCTTTCCGTGCTGCGGAAAGAGACCGAGCCATATGGGATAAAACCCGGTGCAATGAAGTCGACCCTGTCGACTTTTAAGCGACTTTTTAAGCTTTTAACCTGTTACCACCTCTTCTTCGTATTCTCCTCGTCTACTAAGTGTTGCAAGACCTGGTATTTATTACACACACACACAAACACACACACACATACACACACACACACACACACACTTTTTCTCTTTAATTATATTGTCTACTGCAATTTGAAAACTACACTCAGCCCCGTTCTGTCATTTTGCCTGATCGAGACCCGCTCACAATGCAAGTGTACAACTTCCTTTGGGAGCCACAGAGCTGATATAAAATACGCCCAGGCATAGTGCGGTTATATCAGTAACCAACACTTCACGCATTACGTGCACATACAGAGCACAGCTTACTGATTGTGTGTGGCACACAATTTCGGCTTCACTTTATGTATAATACACACAGTACACCTGTAGGACTCATACAATAGCACCTAAAAGGATGATATCGAGTACACACAATAGTCATGGATGCCCTTAGACGTCCTTCATACCTGAATGGTCATCTGGAAAATTGCTACAGGTAGTCGTCGACTTACGGCCACGATCAGTTCCGACAGACCGGTCGTAACACGATTTGGTCGTAAGTTGAGTACGCTATGTGTACAGTAATGTGAAGTGATGTTATAAAAATATTTAAGTTAAATTATATCATAAATTTCTTTTATTATTGTTATAAATCATAATTTTCGATGTTCATTTTGTGCCATTTGTATCATTTCTACACCATTTTGTTTCTAATTTTTACAACGTCAGGTTTAAGAAAAACACTGCATTCATTGTACATGTACAACTGGTTTAATATCTGCAAAACATACAAAATACAGGTGTGGAAAATACTATAGGAAACATTATTATTACATGGTCTACCATCTCTAGTTCGGCGTCGTCAATAAAGATTGACGGTACCCCATGTGCACCTTGTCACATAATCTGTGTCTTCTTTTTGCTAATTGTTAAACCAAATTCTGAACAAGCATTGGAGAATGCAGATAGTAGACATTGTAATTCTTCCTCGGAGTGGGTCGTAACTGCAGCATCATTCTGCAAAAATCAGGTTATCCATCTAAGTCTACGAAGACTGAGCATGGAATAAACCGTCACGCAACCTGATCTTTGCAGACAACGCCGTTCGACTAATAATTGAGGCAGAAATAAATCTTTAAATATTGAGCACAACCCACTACTGGCAACGGTATCCCACTCTCCAAGTCAATGTGGAAGCACTAGACTCGAGTTAATAATATGGCTAGTGATTGTGGTCGTAAAGTCGAATGGTCGTAAGTTGCATAGGTCGTAAGTCGACGACTAGCTGTATACAGTTCTTTTCAACATTTCACTCTACTTTTATCATAGCTTTTTAAGTGTGCATAAATGTTTTTTGGGAGAATTTTAAATGTGGTTTTCCCCGTGATTCAGATGCCCGTATGACAGATTTAATGCTGTCAATATTCAGTTGCTGGTGTTTAACATTTTGTTTAGAAAATATGGCGGTTTACATGGCGTGGTCTTTACGATTGCAGGTTGCATTTCTAGGCAATTTTACTTCAATAGTTTGCTTTCTGAACGAGAACTCAACGTTGTAAGTCCAATTGACCGGTGAGTCGAACTAACCCACTACCCCGCCGTTAGAGCCAGGAAATGTAAGAGCTAGCACGATAAACATCTCGATCACGCGGAACTCTAATGGCAAACTACTGAACTTGAAATTGCCTAGAAAGATCGCAAACAGCCAAAAGATCCTGGGTATGATTGTGACATCCTACAAAAGAACATGCTGCTAATCTTTATCTTGTATGTGTGACAATCAAAGACTCTATTCTTTTTTCATTCGCTCGCTGTGAACTCAAGCGTAGTCCATATTCGTTCTACTACTTCTAGTGCACTCGACCGAATTTTGCGTGTGAATTAGCGTTAGCTATTATTAGTGTCCCACGCCATCAGGCGAACCTACTCCAGCTTATGAGGTACTTGTAATTTACCTCCACTATTGAAGAACGAGATGTCAACACTTTTTATTACCATCCGATATCTTGAAGGGAAGAGTTTCCAGATACTTAGTATATTGTTGTTATGTTAGCATCGAAGTCAAAGAGGCCGTCTGTTTCTCCACGCACACGGGCCCAACAAGTGTGATTGTCTTAACATGTTGTATACACACAGTAAATTCATGCCATGGAATTTGAGTATTTGTTTTGTTTTGTTTAACTGAAGGGAGGCGAGTGCTTACGATTGATGAGTCTGAATTAGCTTGTTATTGTGGTGAGAGGCGAACATAGGAGTACTGTTGGTCGGTTAATCTGAATTAGATTGTTATAGTGCCGAGTGCATGCAGAGGAGTACCGACGGTCGGTTGATCTGAAATAACTTGTTATAGTGGGGGATGGATCGTGGAGAAAACCTTCCGTCGATCAGTCAGAATCATCTTCACTTAAGGTGCGTACCGGCAGATGTGAGCAGCTTTCTAGATTCGTATAGCAGTCAAGCAGAAATGTTTCCTTGCCACAGAGAACGAACAGCAGTAATGCTATGGAAATTGTGTAATGCAATACTGTATTCCTGCAATTCCTTTCTCTTCTTTATTTTAATTTTTTCATCTTTTCATTCTTCTCATATGTGATATAAATTCTCACAACCGTCAACAGCGCGATTAATAATTCCTCCAAAAAACCCCATTTTACGACAACACAACCAATAGCGACATTGGGCCGAAGAAGAGGATGAAAGAAGACTTGGGATTGGCTGTGATGTCACAAGTCCAAGCAGGATGGAACTAAAATAAATGCGGCATGCAAGGCGGAAAACGGTATGTTTTGTTCACCAACCCAAGCACGAGCAGGAGAAGATCTGAGATATCCGAGGAGTGATGACATCTTCCAAGCCAAAATTATTTATGAAATGAGGAAAGCATCAGCCTACAAGCAGACATTCGCATTTGGGGAAAGCGAACCAAAGTCAGATCCTGACACCTGTCGTCGACGTGTTTGAATCCATTCAATCAACATGAAGGTAAGCACAATGCTATATTGTATATTACGTTAGTAAGTGATCCTTTCCCAAGAAGAAGTTGGTAAGTGGATGTGGTAACCATATGGTTAGTTCTTAAGAAATTAATTAGGAGAGATTAAGTACTTTATTCAGATATCACAGTTCATGAATAAATGGTACACGAGGTTAAATCTTGAGGAAGGTTTCTTCTAGTTAAACAACTTATTTAATGTGTAAGCATTAGTTAGGTTGTACAATTTAGTTCTTAAGGAGTTAAACTAAATCAGCAGTGATTACAAGTTGTGATTAACTAATGATTTAGGAAGCTAAGAATACTTAGTTCAATAAGAAGAAAATATGTTATATGTGCCAACACTGGTAAGAGAAATTGGTGTAATGTGTAACAAAAGTACATGAGCACATGAGATGTAAATAGCTTTCTATATGGATCATAATTGTGTGTGTTGGGAGAAAGCACCCATGTGGTGAATCAAATGTATTTTTATTGTTGTTAAACATGTGGATTTATCACTTGTGAAGCACATAATAATGCATAGTCATCACCCCTGCAAATGTGGTTATGAGTCATGAGGAATGAATGTGGATTGGGTGAATCATATAATCTTGTGTAATTTGCGGAAGCATGCATGTGGTTAATCAATTGTGAGTTCATTGGTGTTACATCTGTGAATGTAACATTTGTGAGTCAATATAAGTATGCCTAATTATCATCCATGCAAACATGAGCATGATGTCTGAGGAATGATGCTGGAAGGAGTGAAGTTCCATTATGATTATAGTGGTGGTGAATATAAGAGTTTATCATTTGTAAATCACATAAATATGCCACTTATCATACATGCAACTATGATTATAATTTCTGATGAATGACTGTGGATTGAGTGAGGTCCCATTATGATTTCGTTGGTGTTGCATTTATGAATTTATCATGTGTAAATCACATCAGGATGCCTAGTTATCATACATGCCAATATGGTTATGATTTCTGAGGAATGAACTTTCTATGTATTTGATGAGGGCTGGCATGTGGTGATTCATGTGTAATTTCAATATTGTTAAACATGAGGAAATATCATTTGTGAATCTCATAATTATGCTTACATATCATTCATACAATTATTATGTCTAATGAATGATAGTGGAATGAGTGAGATTCCATTGTAATTTCATTGATATCAAATCTGTCAATTTATCATTTGTAAAATCACATCAGTATGCTTACTTACCATCCATGCACGTCTGAATATTATGCCTGGTGAATGATGAGAATGAGTGAGATGAAGAGCATTCTGAGAAGGAGTATGAACCATCAATCAATCTCATGAATGGCACTTGGATGTATAATGTAGTGTCTATCAGAAGAGAACATGTTAATGATAATACATACACTGATTAATAATTTAGTGTACTCCGACTCGTGACACACATCTGTATTCCATACAACTCATGTTACAATCATATAGTTTTGTGTCCTGAATATTGACGACGACGACGACGACTACGACGACGACGACGACGACGACGTCGACGACGACGATGACGATGACGATGACGATGACGATGATGATGATGATGATGATGATGATGATGATGATGATGATGATGATGATGATGATGATGATGATGATGATGATGATGATGATGATGATGATGATGATGATGATGATGATGATGATGATGATGATGATGATGATGATGATGATGATGATGATGATGACAAATGAGGTAAAGACCTATTACATAGATGGTGTAGTGGCTAACAACATCAATTCTGTGTTGGTTTGTCAATATTCTTTGGCTTCCTGTGTAGTGTTCTTGTTTGGTCACACCTCTTTTAATTTGCTATTCTTGCAGTCTGACCATGGTTGTAGATTCGCAGTCATCACTTCGTTCTCGCAAAAGTCTTACTTCTCGTAGAGCAATCAGAATGTAAGCCTAGTTCATGGCGTGTCCGCCCTCCACATTAGCCTTAACTGCGAGCTTGTCAGCCTGCTCATTTCCTTGTATTCCCTGGCAAGAAGATGAAACTAATCTTTGTCGGCCGAGACCGCTCCGGAGACAGCAACCACTCTCTTCGGATCCACCCTGTCACTATCCTCATGAGAATGCTCGTAGAGTCGCTAAGGAAACATGCCCTAGTGAATGTCTGTGTCTCTAGCCATGTTATTGCTTTACTTACTGCTATGACTTCCATAATCAGGATACTTGTGGTCTCAACAAAAGCACCAGACTGTCAGAGTCCTAGCGACCTGATACGGAGGACATATCCTAGAGATAGGACATGGGAATAGAAGACAGGACATGGGAACAGCAGAGAGGACAGTATGCCCTTGAACAGACAGGACAGTGTAGCCTTGGACTGGACTACGTGAGACAGCAGTCGTCAACAGATGGACTGACGCTTAGTTCACGGACAGGACACGGCCCAATACTGCAACGCATATACTGACCACGAGTGGCCTCAGACGGCACGAGAGTGAATACCACGTGATAGGAAACCCAGGGCGAAAGCTTGAGAGAGACGAGACTGGGCTTTGGATGAGGAAGGACGTGTTTGAATGTTTGCTTGAGAGAGTGACTTATGTAACCAATTTGAGCGTTTGCTAGTGCTGCGATATATTTGAGATCCGACTGTGTGCACGCTCGTTGTGTGAGCGAAGTCATTGTGATGTGAGCGGACGAGTGCAGTGTTGAGCGCTAAACAATGTGATATTATCTATTTTGGATTTCAATATTAAATAGAGATTTAAACATGTTTATTAAAGTTGACTTAATTTGTGTGTACATTTCATATACTTGTCGAGTCATAGACAAACGAGCGACGTAAGTCTTTGACAGGAATAATGGGGGACTCTCGACCGGTCTTGGTTTAACCAAGTAATTGCAGACAAACCGACAAAGAAATTAGGGGGTGGGGGGACTCTCGACTGTTCTTGGTCTAACCGAGTAATTTCAGACTACCCGACGGAAGAAAATCTAAACACTTCAACGACAGAGTCCAAACGAAATCTATATTATACTATACTAACAAATAAAATTTCCTCTCCAAACGCACGACACCTGACTGACAAAACATTCTGCAGGAACTAATAACTTTTTGTCTCCACAGCAGATTGTATATGAATTTATACCAGCAAGTTCCATTAGTCACCCCGTGGTGCTGGAGTTCATCAAAATCAGCTAAGTACCCATTTTCTTTTGATTGCCGAATCTGAGCAGGCACTTATTTTTCTAAATTATATTGTCATTATTGTTGTAAACTATTTCACGGGAAATAATCCATTCTGTTGTATTAATTTAGTATAACTACAAATTGTGAGAGTGTTAACATTAAAAGACTGCATCGGAGCAGTGGTAAACCAAGGTTACCAAGGGGAAGAATTAAGGGAATGTAGTGAAAATAAATTTAAAGAAATTTCAGATAGACAAGATAGGGCGCAAGAACGCGAACATCAAAAAAGGCTGGCAGAATTATCAGCCAAACAGAAAGAATTAGAGTTAGCTGCAGCACAAAAACAGAAAGAATTAGAATTACAAGCCAAACAGATTGAATCTGAAACGAAGATCAAAATGAAACAATTAGAAATTGAATCGCAAGTTGATATAGCCACCAGAAAGTTATAAAGTAACGAACAAGTACAGAAATTAACAAAGTATCAAGGCATAGTCAAACCATTTTGTACAGGGGACAGCATTTCAGCCTGGACCCAAAATTTCGAAACCCTTATGAAACACCACGAGATTTCGAAAGATCAATGGACTATGATCTACATGCGAAATATCGCCATCAAACCTTTTAAAGTAATTGAAACGTTTCCTCAAGAACTAAGGAAAGATGACGATTACATTTTTTTTTGCATATCGTCTTTACATGACATCGCTGTCAACATCAGCATATTTCATGTGATTGTTGATTACATTAGAGAACGAATAATGCAACACTTTCTACTGGACGCTTCAGTGTACCAACTACAATTTGATAAACTAAGCCCTAAGTCAAATCAATCGTTTCTAGACTACATTTCAGAAGTTCAAGATATTTTTCTCTAAGTGGTTAAACGCAGTCAAAGTTGATAAAAGTTTTGATCTACTTAAAGACCTAATGATAAGAAATAAAATCAAAACATCTGTTCCTTCAAGAAAGTGACGGCCAGAATCTTGAACAGATTGAACGAAAAGGGTCAGCTTTCTTTACAGCGAATCGAGACATTTTTACTGTAAATTCCATCGAAATTAACATAGCAGCGGCTGCCACTTTTAACAGAAGAAAACCATTCACATATAAAAGTAAACCTAGAGGAAATGTTACTCTGTGAAATTATATAAGTTATTACACGCACAATATGAATTATGTGACAAGAATCCTAACTATAAATCACACTTAGAATCTATTATTTGCAAACAACAAGCTAAACGTAGCCAATACAAAAGAGCAAGGAAATGCTTCCTTTGTCGTAGTTATGGGTATTTTTTGAACGAGTGTGAAGGACAAAATATATTGAAGAGAGCTTACGCTGTGCTGATTGAAACGTCTAGTTCAGAGAGCGAGGTTGAATGTGAGCAAGAACAACAAGATACGAATGCGTTAGAAGTGATTGATGTATTCAATTTTGTCAAATGTGCTACATGTGATAAGTTCCATACAGGTGGCATTTTAGAATGTGACCATACTGTACAATGTGCATACGAAGAAGTTAATGCTGTCGTTTCCTCAAAAGGGAAACCCTACAGAGGCCTTCGTGATTCGGGGTTGACTTTGACAGGGGCAAGTAAGCCATTTATAAAGGAAAATGATTACACAGGCAAATTTGTAACATGCCGCACTTTTTCAGGCAGCATCGAGAAATACCCGTTAGCTATAGCACATATCGATACACAATTTGTCACAGGCAAGATCATCTGTGCAATTTTACATCAACCGTGTTGTGATCTAATTATAGGTATTCTGCCAGAAGTAAGAAATGTATCTGAAGAAGAAATTAAAGCATGGGAACAAAATCACCCAAATGCTAACGCAGTTACAAGATCAACTGCAGCAAAACAGCATGACGACTACAAAATAGAGTCACTGCAAATCGTTTTCCCTAGTGGCGCTATTACTAGAAAGACCACAGAAGAGTTTATTCATGAGCAACGCGCAGATCCAGCTTATCAAACTATTTTAAGCTGATAAATTCTAAACCGAAGCAGACAAAGAACGCTTCGTGGTATTTTACACTGAAGAATGGCATCTTAACAAGATTCTATAACAAAAACAACACTGTGGTACAACAAACTGTGCTACCAAAGCAGTACCACTAGAAAGTACTACAGGTCGCCCATGACTCACCATTCGCTGGGCACATGGGATAGTCAAAACCAGAGCCAGAATTCTGACACAATTTTACTGGCCGAAATTCTGGAGTGAAATAAAAAAAATACTGCCAGTCATGTACGACCTGCCAAAAATTAGTTAAGAAGGGAAAGCACCCAAAGGCAGACGTCCAACCTACTTAACGAGCCTCAAAACCATACCAGAAGGTTGCTGTTGACATCGTGGGATCTCTAAGCCATCTGTAAAACAGGGGCAATATATTTATTCTTACGATGGTAGATTTCTGTACTAGATGGTCAGAAGTCGTACCGTTAAAATCCATAACTTCCAAAGATGTAACTGATGTATTTTTTTTTCCATATTTTTGCACGTATTGGTTTTCCTGACACTATTTTAGCTGATTTTTTGTTGGCACCTTGCAGTCTTGACAGACCAAAGTATGTGAGTTGGAATGTGGCCAATATTCCATTACAATGCCTGGGCAGAGCTTCAGAGGAACATGTGGTGCCCAAACGACATGACCTCTCTCTCGGCCTAACCTTGTGTTGTCCAGAGGAATGGGTAACCAATACGTCTGGCACAAGGTAGGCTGCAGATGCTGGCGGCGCAGCGTCAATTCACCGAGACCTCACCACCACGAGCAGGTGGCGAGTTATGGCCAGACCCTGACACCCAAGGGACCCGGCTTAGAGGCGTTCAGCAAAGTCCCACAGGTGAGGGCCTCGTACGAGCCCGGACCATAGGGGCGCGCACATCTGTCAATCACAAGTGTCCGGTCCTGTGTAAAGCGTGCACTATCGTCAGACTCTCCACCTGACTTTAGCAGACCCCGCGACCAGCGGGAATAGGCCCGCCAGAGCTGCCGCAGGAGATATTACTTGTCTATTGCGAGCAAATACCCCCATCCTTCCATTGGACGGATCTCGCGACTAGCGAGAATAGGCCCGCCGGAGATTATGCTCGTCTGCTGCGAACAAATCTCTACCGTGACTGAATAAGTAAAGAAACGATAAAAGTAGTGGTATTAGTTGATAGAGGGCCGCAACTTATAGCGGCCTCTACTCAGGCAGTGACAAAATTATTAGGTATTAAACAGTGTTTCACAACTCCATATCGAGCCCCTTCGAATGGGGTTTGTGAAAAACATTAATAGCGACCTGAAACATATGCTCGCCAAAATAACAACAGAAAGTCCAGCAGACTGGGACACATTTCTCCCTGCTGTGTTATTCGCATATAGAGAAGTACCACAAGCTAGCACAGGCTTCTCTCCCTTTGAGTTAGTCTACGGTGCTAATCCACGAGGACCACTGACTATTTACAACTAACTATTGACAGGTACCGTCAATGAACAAGTACCAAGTTCAACCTATACCTTGGTCACAAACACCCGTGATAAAATAATGAAGTCTTGTACCATTGCTAAATTAGCGTTACAGTAAAGCAGTCACGCATATCAACAGTATGCAAATAAAGGTACCAAAACTTTTGCTACTGCAGCCTGGACAAGATGTCCTACTATTGTTACCAGACTAAAGAGATCTTTTCTCTACATCTTGGCAAGGGCCATTCAAAATTATTATACACATATTAAATGTTGATTATGAATTTTTTAATTTTTTTTTTAACGGAAAACATAAGATTTTCCACATCAACATGCTAAAACCATATCACTGCAGAGACGAAGACGAGACAATCGACGAGACAGCTGCGACAACTGTTATTAACCAATTAGACACAGGCCAAATTGAAGTTCCTGTCCCAACAGTCGACAACGTAGGAACGACAAACAACATTACGGTCTGGTCTAACCTGACTGACACACAGAGACATTAAATCACAGACCTACTGAAAGAGTACAGTACTATCTTTTCCAACATATAGAATAAGTGACACAAGGGAGAGCAAGGGGAGAGTTTCAGAGTCCTAGCGACCTGATACGGAGGACATATCGTAGAGACATGACATGGGAATAGAAGACAGGACATGGGAACAGCAGACAGGACATTATGCCCTTGAACAGACAGGACAGTGTGCCTTTGGACCGGACTACGTGAGAAGCAGTCGTCAACAGACGGACTGACGCTTAGTTCACGGACAGGACACGGCCTAATACTGCGACGCAGTACTGACCACGAGTGGCCTCAGACGGCACGAGAGTGATCACCACGTGATAGGAAACCCAGGGAGAAAGCTTGGGAGAGACGTGACTGGGCTTTGGATGAGAAAGGACGTGTCTGAATGTTTGCTTGAGAGAGTGACTTGTATTACCGATTTGAGCGTTTGCTAGTGCTGCGCTTTATTTGAGATCCGACTGTGTGCACGCTCGTTGTGTGAGCGAAGTCATTGTGATGTGACCGGACGAGTGCAGTGCTGAGCACTAAACATTGTGATATTATCTATTTTGGTTTTTCAATATTAAATAGAGATTTGAACATGTTTATTAAAGTTGACTAACTTGTGTGTGCATGTCATTTACCTGTCGAGTCATAGACAAACGAGCGACGTAAGACTTTGACACAGAGTCCTCCTTTACAATTCTCCCTCTGGCCTGAGCCGTAAAGGCCCATGAGCTTCTCACATATCGGATGACCGACCTATCTGTGTAAATGACAGCATCACCGTCTAACGAATTCTCGAAAATCAAAACTCTTATACTTCCGCCTCCACAGCAGCCGAATTTTCTTGTCTGCACTTTCTGTCTAGTTGGATGCAAACAGAAAAGGACGTACAGAAATCTGTTGGCACTTGTACCCACTCCTCGCCAGGTTCTAAGTCCTCCAGTGAACACACCTGTTGAAGAATGTCTTCGGCTTGACCCATCCACGACCTTCATCTTTTTAAACCTGCTGCCCTTCACCTTCCTAATTTCACTATGCAGTGGATGTTGTGTGTTTGAGTTAACCCTAAGGTAGGCACGTGCTCTGAAAATTTGTAGTCTGTCTTCAATGGTTGGAAAATCAAGAAGGTAGCGCTTCGCCCTGTATGGTTTATCTCTTGTACATCAAAGAATAAAGCGCATGGATTCGTTTTGTATCCTTTCCATCCTTTCTATCTGCTTACGGCTGAGAGTCAGGATCGCCATCGCATACTCAAAAACATTACTGATCAATAGCACCATTTAAGTGTAATAAATTTGAACAATAAGGGTCATTGTCTCTTTTGAGAGGTCTCTTGTGGTAGTAAAATTGTTTTAATTAACAACCCTAGATTAATAATTATTTAGTTGGTAGAGGAGAGGCAAGGAACCCCTAAAAGAATATTTTGCGTATTCAGAGAAAACTTTTCATTGGTTTCCTGGAGGAATTCCTAGGTTCTCCGAAACTCTATTTATGATCTCAAGCCACTGAGCCAGTAACAGTAAAATTAATTATAACGGGCAGGATCACATTGAGAAAGAAGAACTTAGTATCCTTTATCTCTTTGGAGTTGACCCAACAACCATACATCCAACATCATCCCCTTCTGATGTCTTAATGTAGTCACTGGATGCTCTTCTCCGTGATTATATGTTGTGTTTTATGTATGTATTTGTTTGCTGATGAAGGCTAGTCGTCGGAACGTCATGTATTTTTCGTAATTCTGTTATGTAAAGCTGCATTACTTTGTGTTATTTTATATTGGTGCAAGGAAGTGTTCAGCATGTCTGTTTGGTTCGCCTCCAACTCACCGCGAGCGCATTTAAAAAGTCCAAACTAAATCACAAAATCAAATCACAGAGTGTTTCTAATTACTTCCATTATACCATTACCCATATCCCGTTCTGCTTCACAAGAGACGTTATGTTAGGACCCATCACATGGCTCAAATTAATAACTCAGTGAACGAGTCAGCCACAAACGTGATTGTTGTCCAAAGAGGGTAAAGGTTTATCGTAATGTAATGTAATTGACTTTTAGCAATTGTTTAAATATAATGTGATTTCCGGTCCAAGATAGAGGTCAGGTGGGGAGCTATTAAGGCCTTTGGAATGTTTATGCTTGTGCTTGCGGTTTGTTTATGTTTTTCTCTCCTACTGGATTGGTAGTGCATGGTTCCGTCGCCCTGCTATTAAGTTGAGTGCGTTGAGCGAAACTGCGAGCTGTGGGTTTCATGTGGAGTGCTTTTAAATCTGTCCTCGGTTGTTTGTGTCGTGAACTGCATGTTCGAGAAAGTGGTGGCCACCGTTTGGTGAACTAACTGGGTTTGAGTAATGCAGTAATGTCTGGCTGCTGGTTTTCTAGTGACTGCCGCTTTCATCAACGATGAACTGTAATTTTCATTGCGGACTTTTGTGTTGGCATTCTGGCAGCGGCATTATGCATGTATACCATTATGGGCTGTTGATTTGTCGAGACGCCTGTCTGTTCCACTTTTTACATGGTGCAGTGAGGAGCATTTTGTGTTATACTTACTGGCACAGGAATGGAGCACTATGGGGAACCCTTTGCTGTGAAGTTGGAACCGCAATTAACTAACTGAATATAACACAAGATATAACAAACACCTAAAGATACTACTGACCCCCTATGCCTAGGACAGACTTACATGATACAAACTGCGATCTTGGAAGGTCAGCTCTGGAGCAAACCTCCACATACATAAAAAGTTAGTTGTATATCCTTTACTGGACATTGCAGTCAACACCAGACATTTTTTCTGTTGTGATCTCTTGGCAAGTTTACGTTCAGTAGTTTGCCGTCGCTTTCTGAACGACCCACACCCGTACCAATTCGAAAAAACACCAACGCTATCTGGTCTTCTACCAAATCGCTCGCAGCCGTGTTTCGAACGCGGGTATGCGGAATCACGAACCACGTCCGTAACCCCTTCGCTACAATAAAACCTCCACAGCTAACCACAGATGGCAGTTCATGCTTCTGGATTTTTTTTAAAAATCACAAGTACCATCAAGCCCTATACATTCAAAAGCAACCTATTTATTTGAACAAGCTTTCTGTGCACACTACATTAACCTTGAAAAATAAAACAAACATAGCATTCGCAACATTGGGCTGTCATGTTCTACGGCATATTCCCCTTAGCTGTATTACAATATTTATAACATAAAAACAAACCCAAGCCCAAGAGCAGAAACCAGCTAAAGGGCAGCGATGTGTTATGACCATCACATGCTGTAGGCCCGAGTGCAGGGACGATTAGGTGGTCAGTTTTTCCCGCCCTTTGCAAGCGGCGAGTCCAAGTACGAATCCTCGTCCGACCGGGATTATGCTATTGTTAGAGCAACTTCCTAACCCTTCTGAAAACGCGCGCACCGTATTACAACCAGTCTTGCTTGCTTGCTTGTGTTCGTTGGCTTGAGCTCCAACGCGAAGTCCTGTATGTCGGATGAAGACATCCTGTTGTCCAACATCAGTGTGATGTCATACAGGACCTGAGGTTTGCGTGAGTATCCGTTGTCCCATGTCTGACTAATTGGTGTGCAACTGGTGGTTCCTCGCCGTACAGGCAGACACTCTCCGACTTCGGAGGAATCAGCGATCCTATTGACTTCAGCCAGGACCCCGAAGGGACCTCTTGCCCAGGACGCTCGACGAGGACGCGTCAATAGGTCTTGGCCAGTATATAACCCGGCCCTGGTGCCTTGGAAACACCTCTGCGTCCCACAACCAGTCTAATAATGATTAGTGTTAATTAGTCACGTAGGGAAGAGACACTGGGGTCGGATGAGGCACACACTGAGAAAACCGGAGAATAGTATCACTAGCCACTCTCGCGTCTAGAACACAATGGCGGGAGACCTAAAACATAGGCAGAAGAGAATTAAAGGCAGAGATGAACAATGGGTGGGGGGGGGAGGGGGGGGACATGAAAGGTGAGGCAGGAGGCAGGTAAAGAATAGGACGTTTGGCGTGAGTTAGTTGAGGACATAGACCCCCAATGGAGGAGTGTGATGATGATGATGAGAGAGAGAGAGGTAGAGAGTGTGGGTGAGAGAGTGTCAGAGAAAGTGAGTGAGAGAGAGGGAGAGAGTGTGTGTGTGAGAGAGAGTGAGAGAGATAGAGGGGAGAGAGTGGGAGAGAGACAGAGAGAGATTGAAAGAGTGAGAGAGATAGCGTGTGAGAGAGGGCGAGAGAGAGAGAGGGAGAGAGAGAACTGTAGTAATGTTTTTTTTTAAATATCTCATGCCTTTATGCCGGTCTCTCTGTTCTAGAGGTTACTTACTTTCTCCGTAATCTGGTATACTCTCGTAGGTAATGTGACGTTGCGCGAGAATTGGTAGCGGTTCTCTCCGCGTCGGTAACTTACGGGGTTAATGAGCCGGTCGCTCAGAAAGCAATGGCAAACTACTGAGCGTAATCTTGCCAAGAAATCAACAATCAGCTGAAAAATGCTGATGTTGACAGCGATGTCCTGTAAAGGATATGCAAAACATTCAAAAACATGCTTTTATAACGCATACGTTTGTGTTCTAGTTTAAGATGAACCTCACATGTAAATAGATAAGAAAGGCACAATGTTAGACCGGCCTTTGTGCTCAAAGTCACTTATTAACCTAATAAGTGATTAGTGAAAGGAGATAGATACGAATGTTAGTCCGGTCTGCGTGCCCAATATTAACCCTTGGAAAATAAATTGTATTAGTTCGTTCGCTCGTTCATTGCAGAAAATGTTCTTTTGTAGTTGTTCATTTGAGGACAATGCCTGCACATCTCAACTGCGATTTAGCAGAGCATTTATTGTCTTACCATCTCATGTTTCTGTAGACAGCGGATGAAGGTAATGCTATGTTGTTGTTGTTTTATTTCTCATGTCATTACACTGTTCGCGGATCTGATTGTTTTACAAATTGAGCTTGGCTACCAGATCGTAGCAGTCTGAAATAGTAACAGGAAATGTCTCGGGAAACAAAGGCGTCCGGTGTGATACTGACCACATTACCCACCGAGTACCGATTGGTCTATAATGATAAGGCTCTAGCAACATGCCCAATCTTGCATTAAAGCAGGTAACTGACTTAAACGCATATAGTGGCAGGGTTAACTTAGTTTATGTTTCAACTCCAGGTTTGTTTATAGTTTAGTTTAGTTTAGTCCATGGATCAACATCACGGCACACGGGTGTAACCCATCAGTGCGCCGTTCTACTCCTAACTCACGCCTGAGTCCGGAGAATCTCAGTTCAGTGCACGAACTCCGTTGCACCAGTGGGGATCCTGAAATAATTTGGGTAGATTTTTACCTCGAAATTTTGCCCAGGCAGCGCCGTTATGGCTACTCTTTTCGATTTCCAACTGCAAAGGGATTTTTTACGTGGGCAACAATACACACGGGCGTCCGATCTCACTACCCAGAGACCAGAAGAAATGTTGTTACTAGAAGTCCATGTGAAAAAATCCCGGCCCTCACCGGGGCTTGAACCCGGGACCTCCAGTACTCGAGGCGGGCACCATACCTCGTGACCCCTCCCTTCCCCCCCCCTCCCCCACCTCAACGGATCCGAATTTTAAAAAAACTGAGCTTGGCTACCGGATGGTCATCATCATCATCAAGTACCCTGCCGGCTGGCGTAGGCGTTCATGGTTCTCCACAGATCTCGGTCTTTGGTGTTCTGGATCAACTCTGCTGATGATATTCCTCCATGCCACCGTCTCAATCCGTCCAGCATCATTTCTCTTGGTCTACCTCTGCCTCTCTTCTCCTCGATCATTCCAGTTGTCACGATGTTCTCCAATGCCTCTCTTCTCATCACATGACCAAAGAAAGCTGTTTGGCTCTTTCTTACTGTTGTATATAATGTTCTAGTTTCGTTGCCTCTTTAAAGCATTCGTTGTTAGCTACTTTGACAGTCCAAGGAATTCGCAACATTCGTCTAAGGAACCACATCTCTGTTGCTTCCAATCTCTACCTAATTTGTTCATTTACATTCCAAGATTCGCTGCCATACAGCAAAACTGGTTCTATATAGCATTTTAGCAATCTCTTTCTTACATTCATTGATAGCGACTTATTGCATAGGATACTCTTCATTTTCTGAAGTGCGGCGTTTGCCTGCCATATTCTGCTCTTAATCTCTGTTGTACATCTTCCATCTGATGTTATAAGTGCCCCTAGGTATTTAAAATTATCCACTTGGTTGAGAATTTCCCCTTCTATTTCTATGTCACATTTTGGTGTCCCCATTTTCTTTGATATCACAATTGTTACTGTTTTCTTGATATTCAAGGAGAGTCCTTTCTGTGCACTCTCTGTTACTGTCCAACAATTGTAAATGCCCAACAATTGTTGTAGGTCTGTTGCATTATCCGCCACCAATACTGTGTCATCTGCATAGCGTATATTGTTTATATTATATCCTCCGATTAGTATTCGTGGCTTCTCTTTGATCTCTCTCATTATTACTTCGCTATACAGGGATAAGAGATCGGGTGACAAGACACACCCCTGTTGTACTCCTAGCTTTATCTGTTCGTAACTACCCTCTTTATTTCCCATTTTAATTGCAGCTACATGGTTCCAGTATATATTCTTTATTATTCTTAAATCTTTCCCATCAATGTTGACATCTTCCAACATTTTAATCAGCTCATCATTTTATTTTATTTTATTTTATCAAATGCCTAAGTATAATATATGAAGCATAAATATATGTCTCTCGGTTTCTCTATTGACCTTTCTATTAGTGTTCGTAATATATATATATATATATATATATATATATATATATATATATATATATATATCATTATCATCATTATCAATGGCACCTTGCCGTCTTGACAGACGATAGTTTGTGCTTTAAAAAGGCATAATAACTTTTACCTATGGAGGTAGCGAATGTGACTGATAAGGCCAATTCACGCTGGACATGTCCGTTCACAGTGGGTGCGTGTGAACACGTGGTAATTTCCACCATCATGCACCATCTTACGTCTCACATGCTCGGTGTGTGACTTATCTGCAATAATTTTCTCCTTTGTCTTTATTCCATTTCTGATCTTTGCCCTCCATGCAACACGTTCAGCGGCGACTTGCTCCCATTGTGCATTATCAATGCCTGTATCAATCATGTCCCGCTTACACACATCTTTGTATCGTAGTAGAGGCCGACCCTGAGATCTTTTACCCATCTGTAATTCACCAAAAAAGATGCCCTTTGGTATTCTACCAGCATCCATCCTCCTTAGATGTCCTATCCATCTAAGTCTACGAAGACTGAGCATGAAATAAACCGTCACACAAACCGATCTTTCCAATACTTCAGTATTTGTGATTTTGTCTTGCCACTTAATACCAAGAATTCTTCGCAGACACCGCATATGAAAGCTGTTTAAACGTTTCTCTTGGTGTGAGTAAGTTGTCCATGTTTCACTGCCATAAAGAAAAGTACTAAGGACATAGGCTTGATAGACAAGGACTTTTGTTTTGGCAGTAAGCTTCCTGTTCTCCTAGACTCTTTTTCTTAACCTGTTCATTGTTGTTGCTGCCTAACCAATCCGGGTGTTGATTTCCTGATCGAGGGATAATTTGCTATTTGCCATTAATCCTAGATATGTAAAATGATCTAGCATCTCTAGCTCGGCGTCATCAATAAAGATTGATGGTACCCCATGTGCACCAAGTGATATAATCTGTGTCTTCTTTTTTGCTAATTGTTAAACCAAATTAAGAACAAGCATAGGAGAATGCAGATAGTAGACATTGCAATCCTTCCTCAGAGTGGGTCGTAACTGCAGCATCATCTGCAAAAAGCAACTCTCTGATCAGTACCCTGCTAATTTTGGTCTTGGCCTTCAATCTCTGAGCATTGTAGAGGCCGCCATCTGAGCGTGAGTGAATGTATATACCACCATCCTGATCACGAAATGCATATTTTAGTAGAAGTGAAAAGTATATTCCAAAGAGGGTGGGAGCTAGTACACAACCTTGCTTAACTCCACTCTTGATTTCAAACTCTTCAGAAATTGCACCATCAAATTGATTATACCCTTCATGCCTGTGTGGAATGATTCCACAATGGACAGAAGATTTGGTGGGCAGCCAATCTTTTTTAGTGCCTTGAACAGACCCTCACGACTGACCAAATCAAATGCCCAGTTATGATTTCTCCAGTCAAGGTTTTAAATGGTGCACTTCTTTTGATCACTGGACCACAGGCTTTCTTTATTCCTTCATACATGCTTCTGATGTTTCCCTTATCACTTGCGATTTGAATGGACTAACATAACTTGATCCAATAATCATTTGTACACTGCCTGGCAGCCTTTTGCACATCCTTCCTAGCTTGCTTTAGCTCACAAAGAGTGTTACACGTTGGTCTTTCCTTGTTTCTTAAGAGAGCTATCTTCTGGTTATCAATCAAGGGCTACAGAATCTTGCTGTTTGCCGCAAACCAGTCTTGCCTCTTGTGATCCACAGTGCCGTAAACCCCTACGGCAGTTTTATAAAGAGTTTCCTTAAGTTGACCCCACTTTTCATTTACTGTACGATTTTCTGGTGTATTAGTGAAAGCGTCTTCAAGATGCTGTTGAAACTGAAAGCACTTTTCAGGATCGTGAGTGTTAATAATATTAATCCTGGGGCTAGATTTGTGTTTAGATGTGTAGATTCTCTTTGGTCTCAGTCTAACCCTTGCAACAACCAAAGAGTGATCTGTATCACAGTCAGCACTGTGGTAACTTCTAGTCAATGATATATGGTTCAGATGTTGTCTCCGTGTGATGATGAAGTCCAGCTGGTGCCAATGGCCGGATCTTGGATGTTTCCATGTGACCTTATGCAGCTCTTTTGTTTTAAAAAGGGAGTTTGTAATACATAGGTCATTTCTGGTGCATTGCTCCAGAAGCCTTTGCCCATTTTCATTCACGCGACCGATGTTGTATTTTCCAAGGCACACTGGCCATGAATTCGAGTCCTTACCCACACGAGCATTGAAATCACCGAGCATATAAATGTAGTCAGATTTTGGAACTGCCTTGATCACGGAGTGTAACTCCTCATAGAACGAATCCTTCACATCATCAGAGGAATCGAGTGTCGGTGCATATGCAGTAATATTGGTGGCAAACCCATAAGAGGTTGCCAAGCGCAGGGATAATAGTCTTTCATTTCCTCCTGCTGGAATTTCAATCATTCCCAGTAGCGAATTCTTCACTGCAAAGCCCACACAATGTTGCCTTTTTTCTGCCTGTCCTCTACCCTTCCAAAAGAAGGTGTAATTGTTTTCCCTGAGTGACCCTTCCTCGGCGAGGCGAGTCTCCTGCAGGCCAGCAATATCAATGTTAAGACGATTGAGTTCAGCATCAATAAAAGGCCGTTTTTCTCACATCGTCAATATTTGTCAAGTCAGTGGAAAATCCTGGACACATGGTTATTACGTTCCAGGTTGCAAGCCGTAGCTTGAGGTTTCTATTATTCTTTTTATTAGTACCTGGTGCATTGGTTTTACAGCCTGCGATTCAGATTTTGTCCTAGCCACAAGAGACAACGCGTGGCGCCCCATGTCTACGCCAACTGACAAGGACTTATAACCCGTAACAGTTGCCTCTCGCTTTGATTCCGAGACCGGTTAAGACCAGGGATGGAGTTATTGCCTCTCCATAGCACAAAGCCTGGGCTAAAATAAAGAAACCATGTGTTGCCCATGCAGCATGATCCCTCTCTCCGGCCTGCCTAGTTCACTCCAGAGGAAAGTTAACACCTATACATCTGGAACAAGACAAGCTGCAGAAGCTGCCGGATCAGCAAAGCAATGCTCTAACTGTCCGCCTGTCGGAGCTTCGATCCTAGACCAGCTGCCAATCAAGGCTTAGGGCCTGGTCTGCCCTGCCATGACTATTTTGTCTTTGGTTTGCATTTCCTCGCACCAGGATAAGGCTTGTACCCTCCCAATTGCGCTCTTCCGCCCGAAGCCGTTGGCACAATGTGGGGTGTCGGGTTTGGTAAGCGTCGCCCAAACATTCGGCGCTGACAGAAAGCAGGTAGTACCGTCTACTGTCACATATATATATATATATATATATATATATATATATATATATATATATATATATATATATATATATATATATATATATATATATATATATATATATATATATATATATATATATATATATATATATCCCACCCCTCGTTTCATAGCGTGACCACAGAATATTGACTGTCTTTTTTTCTGATCTGGGTAATCAAATGTCTTTTCGAATTGACCTCTTTCAGTACTTCAACATTGGTCTTCTTGGTCCTCCACGGGACTATCAGAACTGTCTAAACTCCGCGTTTCTTTCTTCTCTGATTTTTCAGTGTACATGATTTACAGTCATACAATGTACATATATGGAAGGTATATAGCTTCCGGTTTCAAGATGGCGACGGACGGTCGAGTTGTTTTGTGTTCGTTAACTTTTTCACGTAAGGGATGGATTTATTCATCTCTTGCGTGTAATTGGTGTGCCAGGATGTAAAACCAGGAGTTTCTACTCAAGATCTGCGCGGGTGCTACGGAGTTCGTGCATCGAGCGAAGCCATCCTTGAGTGAATTTTCAGCAGCGTGTGTGGTTATCAGCAGTCTGTGTTTACGTTTTTTCAACATGGCGGAAGAACGTCTTCTTTCCGAGCGATCAACAGTCAACATAACGAAGCGGCGTGGTAGCCGCGCAGGGACAAAGAAGCAAGGTAAGCGCGGGGGTTTGAGACGTTTTAGACTCAAGTGTCACCGTCTAGGACTCAGGAACATCCGTATTCTATATTGGAACTGTGCCAGTGTAAAACAACGGGGCTCTATTTTAGAAACCCTAGTTTACAGGAACGACATTGTAGCACTCCAGGAGACGAGACTGGGCGATCAGCTACTCCGAATTGCCGGCTTCAAATGTTTCTACAACAGACGACATCTGGGAACGGCGATTCTCGTTCGCGACAGCATGGTGGTGTCAGAGCTAGACATGTCCAGTTGGGACAGTGACGATATACAAATACAGGCGTTGAGAGTTCATTCCAGTATACCATTCGTGTTGGTTAATGTTTATGCCCGCAATGCGAGTGTGGACGCCCAGAAGTGGCAGTGCTTAAGTGGCATATTAGGCCACGAGAGAAATGTTATTTTCTGTGGTGACTTCAACGCTAAAGGCAGATCATGGGGAAACACTTCCTCCAATACACAAGGGGAGGAGCTCGAGACTGCACTGGAAACCATCGACCTGGTTTGTATCAACAGTGGCTGTGTCACCAGGACAGCAAGCCGTCCAGGCGATGAGGACAGTGCTATTGATCTGGCGCTAGTTTCACCTTCACTCACTACAGTGTGTAGATGGGGTGTCCTAGGACACCATATCAGCGACCACCACCCTTGCAGCATATTGGTGGAGAAAGGCAGAACCAGGCAGCACAAGCTAAAGGTAAAGACGTTCCAGTATGACAGTACAGGGCAAGATGTGGTGAGCAAAATAAGACGTGACAAGCGCAGAACGTTTCAGGGCAGGAGAAAAAGCTGGGAGCAGCAACCGTGGTGGAGTTTCGAGGTGGAGAAGGCTTGGGTGGATAAGCGTAGTGCTGTAAGGAGATGGCAAAATGCCAAGAAGAACAGAGCTGGTCATCCTAGTCCCTGCTTGCACTTAGAAAGAGAGATGCACACAAAAGTAAGCTATTTCAAAAAACTGGTCAAGGTGGTTAAAAGCGAAAAATGGGCAGAGGTGTGTCAAAGAGTAAGCACAGACAAGTCACTGAAATTGTTCTGGCGACTACATAAAAGCATGAGTGGGGTAGTCAAGAATAAGAGCATTTCTGACTTCCAAGGTGCTGACCTCATCTGGCAGAGGACTGATGAGGACAAGGGCAAAGCCCTCTTTGAACGCTACCTTGAGCAGAGCAACCAGACAGACATGGGAGGCCGGAATCTGGCCAAGGAGGTCACCTCAGACAGATGCAAGGCCCAGAACACTTCGGATGAAGACACAGTGACAGTGAAAGAAATCAAGGCTGTGCTTCGACGATCAAAAAACAGTGCTCCAGGTCCTGATGGCATAAGATACGACGACATAAATAGGTGTACCGACAATGAGCTAGAGAAACTAGCAGACATGTACAACAACAGTATAGGGAGTGCTAGCATCAAGGAGGAATGGTTACATAGCTATCTGATTCCCTTGCCGAAGCCTGACAAAGACCACAAAAAAATTCAGGGATATCGAATTATAACCATGCAGAATACAGTAGGCAAGCTGCTGGAGAAGGTAATTGCCAGGAAAATATCAAGCCAACTAGAGAGGCAAGGTGTTTTCCCACCTACCCTGGGTGGGTACCGTCCAAAAAGAGAAACCTGGACCAATGCAGCAGTCTTTGCCCATGATGTCTATGAAGGTTTCCACTCAGGCACTGAAACTGTTGCTGCAGCGATTGATCTTGAGGACGCATACAACAGAGTACCACTGGATTTTTTAATGTTTCAGCTTCTTGAACTAAACGTAAGTCCATTCCTCCTTAGTTGGATCGCTGCAGCCCTCTTCCAACGGAAAGTAGTTTTTAGATGTGGCAGTTGGACTTCGGAACCAACAACAATATATCCTGGCCTACCACAGGGATCACCATTATCTCCGGTACTGTTCAACGCCTACACAGTGAGAATCACCAGTGAGCAGATCACTGGACCTGGCAGGACATTGTCATATGCCGATGATGTTTTAGTGTATCGTCAGGGTAAGGATAGAGAGGAGGTTGCTGTGGAACTACAAACCGAACTCAATCGCATAAGTACTTGGTGTGATGAAGCTGGGGCAATGGTCAACCCAACAAAGGCAACAGTGACTTGGTTCTCGTTGAATAATCATATTGTCAACAATCCAACACCAACTGTAATGCTGTGTTCAGAGACGGTGGAAAGAACGCAGGCAATGAATTACCTGGGGATACGGTTTGATCGAAGCCTTGCTTATAATGTGCACATAGACCAGGTGATAACAAAGGCCAAGCGGGGCTTGGCAGCGATGCGGGTGATGGCGGCAGCAAACTGTGAGCAGCGCCATCTATGTCTTCTGTACGAGGGGCTGGTCATGTCTGTTTTGGAGTATGCAATGGCAATCCTGACTCTCAGCCATAAGCAGATAGAAAGGATGGAAAGGATACAGAATGAAGCTATGCGCATTATTCTTGGATGTACAAGAGATACAGCATGCAGGGCGATGCGCTACCTTCTTGATTTTCCAACCATTGAAGAGAGAATGCAAGTTTGCAGGGCACGCGCCTACCTCAGAATTAACGCAAACACACAGCATCCACTGCATAGTGAAATTAGGAAGGTGAAGGGCAGCAGGTTAAAAAGAGGACGGTCGTGGATGGGTCAAGCCGAAGACATTCTTCAACAGGTGTGTTCACTTGAGGACTTAGAACCTGGCGAGGAGTGGGTGCAAGTGCCAACAGACTTCTGCACATCCTTTTCAGTTTGCATCCAACTAGATAGAAAATGCAGACAAGAAAATCCGGCTGCTGTGGAGGCTGAAGTACAAGCGTTGATTTTCGAGAATTCGCTAGACAGTGACGCGGTCATCTACACAGATGGGTCGGTCGTCCGACATGTGAGAAGCTCATGGGCCTTTACAGCTCGGGCCGGAGGGAGAATTGTGAAGGAGGACTCTGGTGCTTTCACTGAAACCACAAGTAGCCTGACCATGGAAGTCATGGCAGTAAGTAAAGCAATAACATGGCTCGAGACACAGACATTCACTAGGGCTTGTTTCCTTAGCGACTCAATGAACATGATCAAGAGGATAGAGAAGGGGTCGATCCGAAGAGAATGGTTGCTGCCTCTGGAGCGGTCTCGGCTGGCAAAGATTAGTTTCATCTTCGTGCCAGGTCATGCGGGAGTACAAGGAAATGAGCGGGCTGACAAGCTCGCAGGTGAGGCTACTGTGGAGGGCGGACGCGCCATGGACCAGGCTGACATTCTGAATGCTCTACGAGAAGTGAGACTTTTGCAAGAACCAAGTGATGACTGTGAATCTACAACAATGGCCAGACTGCGAGAGCAGCAAATTAAAAGAGGGGTGGCCAAACAAGAACACTACGCAGGAAGCCAAAGAAGATTGATAAACCAACACAGAACTGGCGTCGTTAGCCGCTACACGCTGCGGGATTTGCTGAGGAGGGGATCCGAGCACTTATGGACTGAATGGTCCGATGTGCAACGAGGATGATCTGTCGACTAACTAACTAACTAACTAATGTACATATATTATACATATTGTTACTATCCTGCGCAGGCAACAATTAGTAGAGCATTAACTGGTAGTCGTAAAATGAGACCGGAGTGCTGAAGCATGTTCAGGCTAAGTGAGTGTGTTATGTGAGAGTTAAAATGAACGGCTGGAATAGTACTGTGCCTTACCTTAGATGATGCAAACAACATATACGTTACTACAGCTACAACGTCAGTGGATGATAACACTTCTTCAGTTCCGTTCTATTCTTAATTGAGTGATGTCAAACAAGAATTAGATGCTAGCTCTCGACGTTCGCTATAGGAGGGAAATACTACCACCTATACCTCCATGCACTGAGGCCTACAAAATGAGACGATCCTAACTCATCACATACCCATACCAGGGGTTTTAGTGGACACGTGGTTGTAATCTTTAGGAGGTTACGCAGGCAATATCATAAGCACGCCTAGATGAGGGTTTGCTGTCAGCACTTGATGTCCGCTACGGGAGGGAAATACTGGCCACTTAATCCTCCGTGGATGTAAGGCCTGCAAAATATGATCGTCCTAATACATCACATTCCCACAGCAGGTATATGTCCAGGAATTTGTATTTGTTTTTTTATTCAAAGTCGCTTAAAAGTGACTTTGAAACTGCTGTACATTATGTTTCTCGAAATCGAACAGTCGTAATACGGATCTACATTCACACTACACCTCACTGTTCCTGTTTTCATTTTGTCATAACCTAATAGATGCCTGTACGCGCGAGCTCTTGTTCTTATGCTGTGCTTGGAGTTCATATCGTCGATCATAAACACCCAGTTTTGTTTTTTTTCCTGACATTTGCTATTTCGGTTGAGGGGCTATTATTTATATTATTGTTTGTTGTCCAGCTGTATAAATGTCCCACATACATCTTTCTCTGTATTCGATTGCTTCCTATACTCACATAAGGCTAGTTTCTCTATCTCACCCCTTTTGTTTATATGCCCTTTCAATTTCTTCTCTTATGGTTTTAGTGAGTAATCTAATAGTTTATGCATTAATGTTGTCATTATTGCAAACCTCCCCACTTTCACAACCAGGACAACAAATCATATAACTGTAAAACATAAATATACAGACGGCCTTTAAGAGATTAGAACTAGAATCGCTAAGGCGAAGGTAACTATTTGCAAGATGGAAAACATACTGGCCGATAAAACGATGTCAGTTGCAACGAGAAAAACAGTATTAAATTGTTACATATAACCCGTGCTTGTGTATGGGTGTGAAACGTGGACAAAGAGCAGACAAGCTGAAAAATATCTAACGGCAGTGGAGATGTGGTTTCTGGGGAAAATACAAAGAATATCATGAACAGAGAAAAACCAATGAACACGTCCTACAAGAAGCAAATGAGAACCGTAAACTGATTAATGAATTTCGATGTAGAGATGCACACATTTTTGGGCACATTATAAGAAAAATAAATTAGAGAACTTGGTGGCAACTCGCAAGATTGAGGAGAGAAGAACACAAGGAAGGCAGAGAAGTAAATATCTGGATGACTTGGCCACGTGGCATTTTTGAGACAAAAATGCGGAGCTGATCAACGACTCTGGCGATCGTGCCAGATGGCAAAACAGGACCGACCACGCTTATCGGCAAGGCACATGATGATGATGTGCTCGGCAGCATGATTGGTGTTATAGAACAGCATGACGAGGTACTTTAGTCTACTCAAGTAAATGTTACATGTTCTTTGGTGTTATAGAACGGCATGACGAGGTAATTTAGTCTACTCAAGTAAATGTTACATGTTCTTTAGTGGTATAGAACAACATGACGAGGTACTTTAGACTACTCAAGTAAATGTTACATGTTCTTTGGTGTTATAGAACAACATGACGAGGTACTTTAGTCTACTCAAGTAAATGTTACATGTTCTTTGGTGTTATAGAACAGCATGACGGGGTACTTTAGACTACTCAAGTAAATGTTACATGTTCTTTGGTGTTATAGAACAGCATGACGAGGTACTTTAGTCTACTCAAGTAAATGTTACATGTTCTTTGGTGTTATAGAACAGCATGACGAGGTACTTTAGTCTACTCAAGTAAATGTTGCATATTCTTTGGTGTTATAGAACAGCATATCGAGGTACTTTAGTCTACTCAAGTAAATGTTACATGTTCTTTGGTGTTATAGAACAGCATGACGGGGTACTTTAGTCTACTCAAGTAAATGTTACATGTTCTTTGGTGTTATAGAACAACATGACAAGGTACTTTAGTCTACTCAAGTAAATGTTACATGTTCTTTGGTGTTATAGAACAGCATGACGAGGTACTTTAGTCTACTCAAGTATATGTTACATGTTCTTTGGTGTTATAGAACAACATGACGGGGTACTTTAGACTACTCAAGTAAATGTTACATGTTCTTTGGTGTTATAGAACAGCATGACGAGGTACTTTAGACTACTCAAGTAAATGTTATATGTTCTTTGGTGTTATAGAACAACATGACGAGGTACTTTAGTCTACTCAAGTAAATGTTACATGTTCTGTGGTGTTGTAGAACAACATGACGAGGTACTTTAGTCTACTCAAGTAAATGTTACATGTTCTTTGGTGTTATAGAACAAGCATGACGAGGTACTTTAGTCTACTCAAGTAAATGTTACATGTTCTTTGGTGTTATAGAACAACATGACGAGGTACTTTAGTCTACTCAAGTAAATGTTACATGTTCTTTGGTGTTATAGAACAACATGACGAGGTACTTTAGTCTACTCAAGTAAATGTTACATGTTCTTTGGTGTTATAGAACAGCATGACGAGGTACTTTAGTCTACTCAAGTAAATGTTACATGTTCTTTGGTGTTATAGAACAGCATGACGAGGTACTTTAGTCTACTCAAGTAAATGTTACATGTTCTTTTGGTGTTATAGAACAACATGACGAGGTACTTTAGTCTACTCAAGTAAATGTTACATGTTCTTTGGTGTTATAGAACAGCATGACGAGGTACTTTAGTCTACTCAAGTAAATGTTACATGTTCTTTGGTGTTATAGAACAGCATGACGAGGTACTTTAGTCTACTCAAGTAAATGTTACATGTTCTTTGGTGTTATAGAACAGCATGACGAGGTACTTTAGTCTACTCAAGTAAATGTTACATGTTCTTCGATGTTATCGAACAGCATGACGAGGTACTTTAGACTACTCAAGTAAATGTTACATGTTCTTTGGTGTTATAGAACGGCATGACGAGGTACTTTAGTCTACTCAAGTAAATGTTGCATGTTCTTTGGTGTTATCGAACAGCATGACGAGGTACTTTAGACTACTCAAGTAAATGTTACATGTTCTTTGGTGTTATAGAACAACATGACGAGGTACTTTAGTCTACTCAAGTAAATGTTGCATGTTCTTTGGTGTTATAGAACAACATGACGAGGTACTTTAGTCTACTCAAGTAAATGTTGCATGTTCTTTGGTGTTATAGAACAGCATGACGAGGTACTTTAGTCTACTCAAGTAAATGTTGCATGTTCTTTGGTGTTATAGAACAACATGACGAGGTACTTTAGTCTACTCAAGTAAATGTTACATGTTCTTTGGTGTTATAGAACAACATGACGAGGTACTTTAGTCTACTCAAGTAAATGTTACATGTTCTTTGGTGTTATCGAACAGCATGACGAGGTACTTTAGTCTACTCAAGTAAATGTTGCATGTTCTTTGGTGTTATCGAACAGCATGACGAGGTACTTTAGACTACTCAAGTAAATGTTGCATGTTCTTTGGTGTTATAGAACAGCATGACGAGGTACTTTAGTCTACTCAAGTAAATGTTGCATGTTCTTTGGTGTTATCGAACAGCATGACGAGGTACTTTAGACTACTCAAGTAAATGTTACATGTTCTTTGGTGTTATAGAACAACATGAAGAGGTACTTTAGTCTACTCAAGTAAATGTTGCATGTTCTTTGGTGTTATAGAACAACATGACGAGGTACTTTAGTCTACTCAAGTAAATGTTGCATGTTCTTTGGTGTTATAGAACAACATGAAGAGGTACTTTAGTCTACTCAAGTAATGTTACATGTTCTTTGGTGTTATAGAACAACATCACGAGGTACTTTAGTCTACTCAAGTAAATGTTACATGTTCTTTGGTGTTATAGAACAACATGACGAGGTACTTTAGTCTACTCAAGTAAATGTTGCATGTTCTTTGGTGTTATCGAACAGCATGTCGAGGTACTTTAATCTATTCATGTAAATGTTGCATGTTCTGTATTATTATAGAACGAACGAACGAACGAATGAATGAACATACTTTATTGTCAAAGGGTTAAGAATTGGGCACGCAGGCCCGTCTAACAGTCTGCCCTTTTATCACTCTCTTTCATACATTATTCCCTTCACACATTATTCGAGGCTAACTGAGAACAACAACAATATAAATGATATGCATTATGAAGGCATGCAAGAAATGCAAAAATCACTACTACACGACTCACTAAAATTAATTAATGATGTGGCAACTGTAATTAGCTACGGGGAACATACTTTCTACCAAAAGACGACTGACTGTTATCTTGGGTTTTATTATTGTTATTATTGTTATTATTGTTTTTATTATTATTAAGGGGGAAGATAATCTGCACTGAGATAGTGTTCGAATAATTTGCAATTATATGTGTAGGGATTGGTGATGTCTTTGATTTCTTGTGGAAGACCGTTACACAGCTGAGCTGAGGAATACGCTAGGCTTGATTTGTATAATTTTATCCTAGGCTTCGGAATGTGTAATATATTTAGTCGTTTACTGTATCTTGCATTACATTTAAACAAAGGTAATTTGGGCCATTTCGATGTAGTATTTTGTGAATTAGTTTAGCCTTGTTGAAAAGTAGGCGTTTGCGGAGTGGTAGTATCTGAAGGTGTTTATGTAGGCTAGGATTATCATTTACGTATTTTTTTTTAAAAATGTTTCATATACCTTACAGGATGTTGCAGTCAACACAAGCATTTTTCAGCTGCTGTTAGTGTACTAGACAAGTGTTTACGTTAAGTAGTTTGACATTGCTTTCTGAACGACCGGCTCACATACCCCTGTAAGTTACCAGCGCGGTGTGAACCGTTGCTGATTCTCACAGCTGCTGTTTTCCCCATGTGGGTATACAGGATTACGAACAATGTAGTTAACTCCTCGGCCAGGGAGACCTGGGAGACGTGTTTACTATAAATTAAACTCATAGCCCGTTTCTGGAGTGAGTAAAGTCGCTTGGTGGTTGAATTGGAACAACCATCCCAGATTCGAGGTACTTTAGTCTGTTCAAGTAAATGTAACATGTTCTTTGCATGACGTGGCGATCAACCTACCTAACACCTCTCTCTCTCTCTCTCTCTCTCTCTCTCTCTCTCTCTCTCTCTCTCTCTCTCTCTCTCTCTCTCTCTCTCTCTCTCCCCCCCCCCCTCCAAAGTTGATTTACAACACAATTGTCAGTTCATTTGTTTGCCATTGTTTCTGATCGAGAACACAACGTTGAAGTCAAAATAGGGATGCACTGAATGAACCGATTGTTTAATCGTCAGCGCACCGGATGTTTAAGTACAAGCGCATTAAATGCCGTGGCCAAGTGGACTTCTATATTGATTCTGTTATACACCCCCCCCCCCCCTCTCCAGAACATAGCAGGCGTTACCCTCTTTGGACAACAATCACGGTCAAATTAATATCCCAATTGTGCCTGATTCAGGTTTATTAATCTGAGCCAGGTGATGGACCCTAATATAACGTCACTTCAAGCGTACAGCGGGGTAGGGGTCATGGTATAATCGAATCGAACCCTGGAAATGGAATAGTAGTTCCGACCGCATGACTTCTTGGATAAAGCCGACTCGTCAGTTAAAAGCACGTTACTGTCTCGTGGTGGATACAAAAGACGTGACCTCCAGGTCGACATACAAGTACGTTGCCGCGCTCCCACGTGTCTACGATTTTAGCATGTAAATAGCATTAGCTAACGACACCTGTATGGAGCTTGCAAAGAAACATGTCACCCCGTCACTTAGGTCTTGCCTTGTCATTCGCCTGTCATTAGACATTCATGTTTGTTGATTGTCAGAAGCTGTCACACGCCAATAAACACCATTAAATTTTCTTATACATGTGTGTGTATTTGCTTGTGTTATGCTAAACTGATAAACAGAAAATCTATAAAACACGGCTGCCACGTTTGCGCAGTGGCTAACACGCCAACGTGCTTGCCCGGGTAACATTATGTTCAAATAAAAAAACAGGCGAAGTTATTTATTTTTAACAATAAATCAGGGTTACCATTTCTACCCAGCCTAAGATAGGTACCAGGAAATTGTCTGGACATTACAAGAGGCCAGGGTGATACTGACACCCCACTAATCTAGCGCCGAATGGTCAACAAAAATAAGCGACTACATACTCAGCGCACTTTAAGGCGTGGGAAAATGGCCCGTTACTTTACTGTTCTACTATAAGGCATGTGCGTTCTGTTTGAAGCCGACTGGAAGCAATTATAAATGGATCTAATTTCAGCGACAGCCCGTTTTCTTCTCACAAATAAGGACTGTATTTAATCTGCCGTGCAAGCATTGCTATGAGTTGTATATTAATAAATGCTAAGCTGCAATCTTGTAGGTTTACATAGCGTAAACCTACAAGATTGCAGCTTAGCATTTATTAATATACAACTCTTAACAATGCTTGCACGGCAGATTAAATACAGTCCTTATGTGTGTCGCCCCGTGTTACAGACGATGCCAGGCAATGTACACCGTATTTGATTTGTGACGTTTTTATCAAACATATTCGGGGAACTGATTTGAGCATGCAGTGGCTGAGGCCAAGCACAAGATAGTGGGAAATACCACAACAGTTCATTATTGGCTGGTAAGTTGAACAATTTGTCTGTGGATAATTTCAACAATATAGATAACCTTTAGGTAATGGGATAACAAAAAGAAGTATACGGTTAAAAGAAAGAAACGCAAGACTTTTGGTACAATATCAAATCAAACACCCAAACAAATACCAACTCCGCGGTGACTGTGCCGCAGAGTGCGCCATGTTTTACAAATGCACACCCTGTTTAACTGAACACGTGATGTCTCATGACAACATTTTGATATTTTATTGTCTTCTCATCCATCTGATAGTGCTACATATTCTTCTTCTATTACTACTTCTTCTGCTGATTAATTTATTCTTCCTCTTCTATTAATATTTTTGCTGCAGCTGCTTTTCTTCTTCTTCTTCTTCTTCTTCTTCTTCTTCTTCTTCTTCGTCTTCTTCTTCTCCTTCTTCTTCTTCTTCTTCTCTATTAATATTTTTGCTGCAGCTGCTTTTCTTCTTCTTCTTCTTCTTCTTCTTCTTCTTCTTCTTCTTCTTCTTCTTCTTCTTCTTCTTCTTCTTCTTCTTCTTCGTCTTCTTCTTCTTCTTCTTCTTCTTCTTCTTCTTCTTCTCTTCTTCTTCTTCTTCTTCTCCTTCTCCTCCTTCTTCACCTCCCCCTTCTTCTTCTTCTTCTTCTTCTTCTTCTTCTTCTTCTTCTTCTTCTTCTTCTTCTTCTTCTTCTTCTTCTTCTTCTTCTTCTTCTTCTTCTTCTTCTTCTTCCTCCTAAGATTGCAGTGTTAGTACCTTTCTTCAAATCCGCATCCTCTTTAATATACAAGTAACGTCTTCTGCAATCCTTTTCATAAGCAATCGTTTCTATATGTTTAAGTTAGTTAGTTAGTTAGTTAGTTGCAGTTCCAACTTCACAGCAACGGGTCGTCCCTATTATGCTCCGTTCCTGTGCCAGTGAATATCGTACAAAATGCTCCCCACTGCCCAATGCGAAAAGTGGAAAAGACAGGAGTCTCGACAAACAACAGCCCGCACAGATACACTGTGCATAATGCCGCCGCAAGAATGTCAACACAATAGTCCCCCACAAAACACCCAGTTCATATCTGATAGAATCTGCAGTCATTTTCCCATCTGGATGTTTCCTAGATGTTCACCCACACAGTCCACGAAATACAGTTCATCGTCGATGGTAGTGGCAGTCAACCAGAAGCCCAGCAGCCACGCATTTCTGCATAAGGCAAAAACCAGTCAACTCTGGGACATAGCCATCTGCCATTGCTCCGAACATGCAGTCATATTCCAAAAAACCTCGGGCAGATTCAAAAGCATTTCACACGAAACTCACAGCTCACAGTGTCGCGCCACGCACTCCCTCAGTAGCAGGGCGACGGAACCATCAAGCCTCCTTAGTCGCCTCTTACGACATGCTTGGTAGGCTACAGTGTTGCTATTCTTTGCTTCCCTTATGGGCCCCGGCAACACACGGGAGTTCTATATGTTTAAGTCTTTACAAACTGTAAAACATTCCCTGTGATGAAGTAACTTCCTCTGCGAATGTCTGACCCCTGCGTGTTTTCCCCAACGACAGACATAACACGCCATCTCGAGTCACGTGCACCCTATCCCTCCACCCTTTCAAGCAATTCTAACTTCACACCACACCCAGACATTTTTTTTATGGTGTGTCTAGGTTGAAACCTTCAGACCTTAACAGGATTGGATTAAACTAAAGAAATAAGGTCACCCCTTTCGTTTTCGACTCATTGATGCGGTTGCCGGTTATCCTACCTGTGCCGCAGTCGGTATCAAAAGAAAACGATATTCAACATTTAAAGCCATGATTTTATGTACTCTGAGTCATATATATATATATATATATATATATATATATATATATATATATATATATATATATATATATATATATATATATATATGTGTGTGTGTGTGTGTGTGTGTGTGCGCGCGCGGCGTGCGTGCGTGCGTGTGTGTGTGTGCGCGCGTGTGTGTGTGTGTGTGTGTGTGTGTGTGTGTGTGTGTTGCATATCCTTTACAGGATATCGCTGTCAACATCAGCATCTTTCAGCTGATTGTTGATTTCTTGGCAAGATTACGCTCAGTAGTTTGCCATTGCTTTCTGAGCGACTGACTCACTTACCCCGTAAGTTACAGACGCGATTCGAACCACTGCTGATTCTCACCGTCGTCACGTTACTTATGAGAGTATACGAGATTATGGAGAAAAATTGCTAACCTCTAGGCCAGGAAGCCGGTATATATATATATATATATATATATATATATATATATATATATATATATATATATATATATATATATATATATATATATATATATATATATATATATATATATATATATATATATTCATTGGCACCTTGCCGTCTTGACAGACGATAGTTTGTGCTTTAAAAAGGCATAATAACTTTTACCTATGGCGGTAGCGAATGTGACTGATAAGGCCAATTCGCGCTGTAAATGTCCGTTCACAGTGGGTGCATGTGAACACGTGGTCATTTCCACCATCATGCACCATCTTACGTCTCACACGCTTGGTGTGTGACTTATCTGCAATAATTTTCTCCTTTGTCTTTATTCCATTTCTGATGTTTGCCCTCCATGCAACACGTTCAGCGGCGACTTGCTCCCAATGTGCATTAAAAATGCCAGTATCAATCATGCCCCGCTTACACACATCTTTGTATCGTAGTAGAGGCCGACCCTGAGATCTCTTACCCATCTGTAATTCACCAAAAAAGATGTCCTTTGGTATTCTACCATCATCCATCCTCCTAAGATGTCCTATCCATCTAAGTCTACGAAGACTGAGCATGGAATAAACCGTCACACAACCTGATCTTTCCAATACTTCAGTATTTGTGATTTTGTCTTGCCACTTAATACCAAGAATTCTTCGCAGACACCGCATATGAAAGCTGTTTAAACTTTTCTCTTGGTGTGAGTAAGTTGTCCAGGTTTCACTGCCATAAAGAAGAGTACTAAGGACACAGGCTTGATAGACAAGGACTTTTGTTTTGGCAGTAAGCTTCCTGTTCTCCCAGACTCTTTTTCTTAACCTGTTCATTGTTGTTGCTGCCATTACCAATCCGGATGTTGATTTCCTGATCTAGGGATAATATGCTATTTACCACTGATCCTAGATATGTAAAATGGTCTACCATCTCTAGTTCGGCGTCGTCAATAAAGATTGATGGTACCCCGTGTGCACCTTGTGACATAATCTGTGTCTTCTTTTTGCTAATTGTTAAACCAAATTCAGAACAAGCATTGGAGAATGCAGATAGTAGACATTGCAATTCTTCCTCAGAGTGGGTCGTAACTGCAGCATCATCTGCAAAAAGCAACTCTCTGATCAGTACCCTCCTAATTTTGGTCTTGGCCTTCAATCTCTGAGCATTGTAAAGGCCGCCATCTGAGCGTGAGTGAATGTATATACCACCATCCTGATCACGAAAGGCATATTTCAGTAGAAGTGAAAAGTATATTCCAAAGAGGGTGGGAGCTAGTACACAACCTTGCTTAACTCCACTCTTGATTTCAAACTCTTCAGAAGTTGCACCATCAAACTTGATTATACCCTTCATGCCTGTGTGGAACGATTCCACAATGGACAGAAGAGTTGGTGGGCAGCCAATCTTCTTTAGTGCCTTGAACAGACCCTCACGACTGACCAAATCAAATGCCTTTGTGAGGTCGATGAAGGCAATAAACAGTGGTTGATTCTGTTCACGGCATTGTTCTTGCATTTGTCGCAATGAGAATATCATATCAATGGTAGACCGGTTCTGTCGAAAGCCACACTGTGATTCGGGGTAGACTTGATCTCCTAGGACTTGAAGTCTGCGCAGAACAATTCTGGCAAATACTTTTCCAACAATACACAGAAGTTAGATACCCCTATAGTTGTTGCAGTCGCTCCGATCGTCCTTGTTCCTGTACAGTGTTATGATGCTTGAATCTTTGAAATCCTGTGGGACTTGTCCTTCTCGCCAGCATAGCTCTATTAGCTGGTGGATCTGTAGAGTGAGTGCGTCTTGCCCACTCCTGATAACCTCTATTGGAATCCCATCCTTACCTGGAGCCTTGCCAGATGCAAGTTCATTTATAGCACACTTAACTTCTGTTATGGTGGGAAGTGTGTCCAGGTGGTCAAGAGTTGGTAGAGCCTCTATGGCGTTGAGGGCATCATCCACTAGTTTGATCTTGTTTGAGTAAATCTCCAAATAGTGCTCTAGCCATCTGTCCATCTGCTGTTTCTTATCAGTTATGATTTCTCCAGTCAAGGTTTTCAATGATGCACTTCTTTTGATCATTAGACCATAGGTTTTCTTTATTCCTTCATACATTCTGATGTTTCCCTTTTCACTTGCGATTTGAATGGACTCACATAACTTGATCCAATAATCATTTGAACACAACCTGGCAGCCTTTTGTACATCCTTCCTAGCTTGCCTTAGCTCACTCAGAGTGTTACGCGTTGGTCTTTCCTTGTTTCTTAAGAGAGCTATCTTCTTCTTATCAATCAAGGGATGCAAAGTCTGGCTGTTAATAGTGTCTCATGACACTATTATATTACTAATGCTTCATAGACACTACGTGAATCATGACAAAATAATAAAATTACTAAAACACCTGAACCTTGACGGCAAAAGTCTGCTGCGAATAACAAATAACATATATTGGCAGCAACTAGCAGCCATAAGAATCACCAACCTTGTAGGAAAAGTTTAGTGTACACAGATGGGCGTCAGACAAGGTTGTGTATTGTCTCCTGATTTGTTCTCATTGTACAGTGAATATATTATGAGATCTACAGAAAATATGTCAAGGATCCTGGTTGGTGGACATAATAAACTTATGTTATGCTGATGACACAGTCTTGATAGCAACAAGTCAGAAGGATCTATACAGGAAATAATAGATACAGTGTTTGTAGAAAGTGAAAAAAATGGGCCTTATTTTGAATAACAGAAAGGCAGAAGTCATGGTGATATCAAACAAACAGATTGTGCATAAATGTGCAATTAAAGTCATCATCAGTCAGTGCCTTTCCTTCTGGCTTGGGCGATCATATAACTCCACAAAGTATGATCTCATGGATCAGTTCGTGTGTTGACTCAAGAATCTTCTCTCGCTGTCTTCCTCGATCTCTCTTTCCGCAAATCTTTCCGGTTGTCACAAGATGTTCCAGTTTTTGTCTTCTCATAACGCAATTAAAGTACAGGACGTTATTTTGGGGCAAGTGCAGAAATTCAGGTATCTAAGCACATGGATAACATCAGATTGATGGTGCATTACTGAGATAAAGAAAAGAATAGGGCAAGCAAAAACTGCATTCTATCAAATGAAGAACGTTTTGTGCAATAATTCACTGTCATTGAAAGATAGAAAAATAGTCCTTGTATGTTACATAGTACCTGTTTTAACATACAGCTAAGAATTCTGGACAATTAGTAAACAGGCGAAAAAGTTCCTGGAAGCCTTGGAAATGTGGTTTTATAGATGAATGAAAATTACTTGGACAGCCAAAATGAGCAATCAGGACGTTTTAAGGGAAGCTGAGTCACAAAGACAATTTATCAAAAACATCAGAAAGAGGCAGTCATTGTTTTTTTTTTTTTTTCTACATTATGAGAAGACAAAATCTGGAACATGTTGTGACAACAGGAAAGATTTGCGGACAGAGAGACGAAGAAGACCGCGTGAGAAGATTCTTGACAATCTTGTGACATGGCACGGAAGGGAACCAACACACGAATTGATCTATGACGTCGGAGATCGTAATTTGTGGAGAGGCCAACTGGCAAGGCACTGGATGATGATGATGATGATGATGATGATGATGATGATGATGATGATGATGATGATGATGATGATGATGATGATGATGATGATGATGCTGACGACGACGACGACGACGACGACGATGATGATGATGATGATGATGATGATGATGATGATGATGATGATGATGATGATGATGATGATGATGATGATGATGATGATGATGATGATGATGAAGCCTTTTAAAAACATTATTTAAAAAATAATCCTAATTCAAGTGATTAAATTGTTCCCATTGTCACTGAAAGTAGGCCCCGGCGATAGCCGAGTGTTATCTTATACAAGAGACACAATTTGAACCTTATCTGTTACCGAACGTTGCCGGAGATGATTCTTACGGCGATTTCCGCTTTCTTGTTATTGTACCCCGATATTAAGGACATATAGAGTACTCGTGATGTTAAATTCCCCGATTATTTCAAGTTCGCGTTAAAAAAGGGACCAATTATATTATATAGTTTTTCCCTCCTCGGTTTACGTGTGTACATCTCGTGTTTCTGAAATTCGTTTCTCACACAGAGATACAGAGTGACCTTTTAAGACGTAAATCTAGTCATTTTCGACTATTAAAGTCGGGAGGCAGATCCCAAACGAAAATGATGAAAATTGCATGCTCTGATGTGATATTTCAATGGCCGGAAATAGCCGTTTCCTTGTCAGCGATGACTATTTAATATTGTTATGGAATATTCACAGCGATTTGAATGCCAATTAATGCATGATTGCATTCAACGTCAAATTTAGTATTTGTGTATATATTTTCATCACTCTGCATGGGCGGGATCATTGATAATTTTTACTCTTTCCAACGGAACATCTTTTGTTAAAATTCAAATATCTACGGCAATCTACGCAGGCTGACAAATCTCGCCGCGCGTCGTACTCGCGCGGCCCGACGTCATCACGGCATGGCGTGATGTATACATCTGAGTGTCTGGGTGTTTATATATAAACTGGGAGAGTTATAGTTCCTTGTGCGTGTTAATCTCCTTGGACCAGCAGTTGTGTGAGTGTGTAGGTAGGGTCACAAAAAGTGGAAAGGTCAAAACCGTTTTCTTTATATCTTTCTTGTAAATTATGAACTTACACACTAACATTAATATCTCGCTTTAAAATTGACCCACAGACTTGAATAGGGTATCGTTGGATTTGTTTTTTCAAAAGCTATCCAACTATGTGGGTTATATAATTAAAAAGCAATTTAGAAAAAGTTACTAAAGTGGCTAATTTGAACTCTGTAATGAATGAATCAGTAAAAAACAAGAAGTAAACGACGGTAAGCTTTACTAGGAAACGATCACAAGTAACAGAATTGACTCTGCCGCCAAATACTTCGTCAGCTCAGAAAAAAAAACACAGTACAAACTGACACGACAACATGACACACGCTACATTATTTGAGCTCTGTGTACTGTACGCGGGGAGCCGCGATAGCTCAGTGGCTAGTACGCTTGCTTGCCAGCCCGGTTTTCATGGGTTCAGATCTACTTCCTGGCAGATTTGTAAATTTGTTCTGGGTCCTCAGATCGACCTTGTATAAAATGGGTACCAAGAAATGCCTTTCGAAGTAAATGCGACAGGCATGAAACTGACGGCATCACCCACCTGGTTTTTGTCCATCGAGTATGATGATGACCATTCGTTTCATCAAATGGGGTTGAAAGTTTGGAGTCGTGAGTTCTAAGATGGCTCGTAAGGTCTATTTTGTCTTGAAATGTTCTTTGGCAATGTGGGCAAAGAATGCTTGACGTTCCAGGAGGAGGATCTCCTTCAGTGGGGGGTTTTTTTTTCTTCCCCCCAGCCTGTTTGTTTTTGTTTTGTCACAGCTCTTACAATCATGTTTGCTTCACAAATGACTACACCCTTCCTTTCGTAATGATGTACGCCACGAATTTCGGTCTTTGGCACCAGTCTTCCAAGTGTCATGATGAATTCCAAAAGCTTTTAGTGAGATCTTCTGAGTGTCTTTAATGCGTTTCCTCTGGATGCATTGTGAGCATTTATCACAGCGCAGCTCACCGTAAAGGATTCGCTTAGCGAGCTTGTGATCTAGCATGCGAGTCAAGTGACCAGCCCAACGAATCTGATTATCCATTAGTAAGTATAGTGTGATACTAGGCATGGACGCTCACTCTAAGACTTCAATGTCTGGGATCTTGCCTTGCCATTTGATCTTCAATAGCTTTCTAAGGCAAACTGTATGGAAGTGGTTTAATTTCCTAGCGTGTCGCTGATAAACAGTCCATGTTTCACAAGCATATATCAGTGTGGATAATATAACTGCTATGTAGACTTTCAGCTTTGTTTGCAGGCTTATTCCTTTTCTGTCCCATACATTCTTGTACAGTCTGTCAAAGGCCGCGCTGGCCTTGGAGATTCTGCCATTCCCCTCGTCATCAATTATGGCAGCTTGTGACACATCGCTGCCATCAGCCACCTAGTACCGGCTGGTCTATATAAATGCAGGTTTAGCACCTTATGCGCAAAGCGCCTTAATGTGTGTAAATTATTCCTGTACTTGACATGTTAGAATAATATTTGGAGGTTATAATATAAATAATATACTCTATGCAAATGACAGCGGATAATGCAACAGATCTACAACAATTGTTGGACATTGTAGTAACGGAGAGTGCAAAGAAAGGACTCTCCTTGAATATCAAGAAAACAGTAGCAATGGTGATATCAACGAAACAGGTGGCACCCAAATGTGAAATAGAGATAGAAGGGAGATATTCTTCAATAAGTGGATAGTATTAAATATCTAGGAACATTTATAACATCGGATGGAAGATGCATAACAGAGATTACGAGCAGAAAATGGCAAGCAATGGCTGCTTTTCAGAAAATGAAGAATATCTTAGGCAATAAGTCACTATCATTGAATGTAAGAAAGAGAGTGCTGAAGTGCTATATAGAACCTTTTTACTGTATGGCTGTGAATCTTGGAATATAAATGAAAAAAATTAGGAAGAGATTGGAAGCAACAGAGATGTGGTTCCTTAGACGAATGTTGCGAATTCCTTGGACTGTCAAAGTAACTAATAACGAATGCTTTAAAGAAGCTAACGAAACTAGAACAGTATATGCAACAATAAGAAAGAGAGGGACCGCATGTTTTGGTCATGTGATGAGAAGAGATGCGCTAGAGAACATCGTGACAATTGGAAAGATCGAGGGGGAATAGAGGCAGAGGCAGATCATGAGAAATGATATTGGATGGATTGCGACGGTGGAGTGGAGGAATATCAACGGCAGAGTTGATCCAGAAAACCAAAGACCGAGATCTGTGGAGAGTCATGAACGCCTACGCCAGTCGGCACGGCACTTGATGATGATGATGACTTGACATGTTGCATTGTTTGATTTGGAATGAGTTTAACTTCCTTTTTATTCTCTCTATGACCCAGGTGTGGCCACTTCACACAGTGTATCGTTTATGAACCTGTTTTGAATTGTGTCGCCGTGAATAGATGAATCATGTGATAGTTGAAGTGAATAACATGTAAGGATTCATTATCGCACAACCAGAAATCGTAAAAGAGGCAACAAGCTTGATTTAGTTAGAGTTAATTAGAGTGATACTAAAATAATGGAGAATTCACACTTTCCACCACTGTAACAATGGTATAATCTTAAATCTCGAATTCGTCACAATGCATCCAACCTATGACCAGTGCGTCAGCAGGCGAAATCGTCTAGCAACTATGCTACCACGGTTCTTAATGCACTGTGTCATTATTGGTTATCTCACGGTCACATACACTTGAATTCTATCTGACTCAGGAAACTTACTGTCCAAAGATTAATGGGTCTGTCAATAGAGATTAATTAAGATAATAACTGTCTGAGAAAGAATCAGAATCCCATTTATACTATTACAGATTAAGATCATAACTTTCTGAGAGAGAATCAGAATCTCAGTTGTACAATTCATTAGACATTAAGATAATAACATTCTGAGAGAGAATCAGAATCCCATTTGTATCCTTACAGATTAAGATAATAACTTTCTGAGAGAGAATCAAAATCCTATTTGTACCATTAGGGCAGGTGTATCAAACTCAATCGTTCAGCGGGCCAAAACTAAAATCACACATAAGTTTGCGGGCCGAACAAGCTAAACATTCAATAAGCCGAAAATTAAACCTTTTTAAAACATTAATATAAATTAAAACATAAAAAAGAGCCGTGCAGTGTCAGTCGTGTCATTACTTTCGTCGACAGCAAGGCAGAATGCAACAAAGTCTTTGCCTTTTTCGATCACCTGTGTTTTCACATCAGTGGCCATCTTACACATCCGATCAACAACCGTACTTCTGCTAAGGCTTACCTTTGCAAACATCTGCTTTTTGTCTGAACACAAGACGTCACACACTTTCATCATGCAGCGCTTCAGAAACTCTACTTCTGTAAATTGTCAGGCTGGTTTTGCGATCTCCCCCGCCAAAATAAAACTTGCTTTCACAGCAGCTTCAGTTTGTGATTTCTACCTTCTGTTGCTTGTGCTCTGCTTTCATGCTGTTTAACTTGTCTTGATGTTTAGTCTCGTAGTGTCGTCTCAGATTATATTCTTTGATCACAGCCACATTATCTCCACAAATTAGACACACAGGTTTACCGCCAATATCAGTAAACATATATTCAGACTCCAAGCAGCTTTGAAAGGCTCTGTTTTCAGAATCAACTTTTCTCTTGGTCATTTTAAAGGCTAGAGTTGATTTGAGAAAAGAGTGTGCGTCTACCGACATACGCTTGATTGATATCAGGTTAGCCGTAGCAGGAAAAGGTGATATATTATCTTGGCACTACACTACTTTCATTTCTTATGAACGTTGCTAGGTCACTATAACGACTAACATCCACTCACGACACAAATTTTATTTTCGATTATTCTGATCGAAGCGAGAACGCTCTCGGATAGCCTATGATTCGGCAAGGCTGCTAATTAGGTAATTCGATTTTCACTTTATATCGTGGCCATTAAAAAATATTTTTGCCTAAAATTATCTCTCAGACCGAATATATTTGTACGTCGGTTGAGACCCCTCAAGCATGATATGATGGTACGCCGAGCCTGTTGTGGCCTGCGGGCCTTGAATATGACACATGCGCATTAGGGATTAAGATAATAACGTCTTGAGGCAGAATCAGAATCGGTAACAACGGCCCTGGATGATTTGACTCAGTGACTAGAACAGGGTGGGTGTGTCATGTAAAATAGAAATGGGAGATAGATATCCCCTATTCGTAGTTACTGACTACTAAATTAAAACCAGAAATGGCTCGTAAGACACCTTAGTACTGGAACAGACACATATATTAAGATTCAACTAAGGTATTAAGTCAGGTTTTCCAGTAGAAAGCTAAGAGGGCACATGGAATTTCTGCCCTCAGAAGAGGACAATTCTCACTCTGGTTAGAACTCTGGTTAGTCTGAAAGCGAGTTTTATCCCCGTCACCTGCTCTCTGGATTTTTTTGTAAAATGAAGTGGCACTATTACATATTTGTTGAACAACGACATACATATCACTCTGATTTAAAAAAAAAAAAACGAATAACGCAGTGTAAAAAGAAGATAAGTTTCTAATTAATAACTGGGGAAAAGGGATATGCTTCATGGGCATCACAATATACAAAAGTATTATTACACAACTGATATCTTTGTCTATATATCAATATCACATCTAGAATATCTTACAGTTCTGGTTGAATCTAATAATGATGAATGTCCTTGGGTCTTCAGCTAATCTAAGTACTGCTGATAAATGTTCATCTGGCTGAGTAGCCAGTGTTAAAGTTCCTTTGTTTGAATGGGAACTGGGTAATTCCTTTGGGTGAAAACTGTTGGCCTCTGGTAGTAAATGAGGATATATGGGTTTGGCATGCCACTTGTCTGGCTTCTTGAGTGGCACAGGACAGTTCTGAGTGGCAATTATCGATGAACGGTCCTCTGCTCGTCATAGCAACCTAAAGACGAAGACCCTATCCTTCACGTTTGAATTCGATACTCAGTATATGGGTGTTCCCGGTTTAGGGCACCATATGTAAGCCCATGACCACCACCACATCTGTGCTAACAGCCGTACCTAGGATAAATCCAACCGAATTATTACATCCTTTTCGGATTTAAAATTACGATCAAGTGCCAAGCGACAGACTCCGAGATAGCTTATTTGAAATAGGACGATCTCTCTCTCTCTCTCTCTCTCTTTTTCTCTCTCTCTCTCTCTTTCTCTCTCTCTCTCTAAACTCTCTTCACCTCTCTCTAAACTCTCTCCTTGATAGTATGTTTAGTTTACCAATTACCTGTTGTGTAATTTGGGGGCGTTGTAAATATCCGCGGACCTTCTCTGCAGACGTAGTCCTGTTTCTCAACTAATAAATTTCCGTGTCGTGTATACTTGGCACTGGGAAAGCCAGACGCATCTGTTTTGACAACCATTGCATTGGCCAAATCAACAGGCATTTTGCTGGACCTAGAATAATATCAGTGTCTGAGTAATGTTCTGTGTTAATTCCCAAGTTTGTAAGTTGCAAGTTAGGTACCAAAATGTCACAGTGGGTTAACCGATTCGGTGACAAACAAACGATATGTTTATATCAAATATGGTACATAATCAAATGAACAAGTATTATAGTGTAACTTTCCGCTAACTGGGCATTGAAATTGCGGAAGCTACCATGAAACACAACAAATAACATGGTGACACTACAATGGCGACATATCGTCCTTCTAGCCAAATGGGAAGTCCCATGTATTATTCTTTGGCACTGAATTAGTTAATATGCAAGTTATCTGGGTCATAATCAGACACACTATTTATTCGAGAGACTCACAACAAGCAAGATACCGGGAAAACTAGCATCACCAAACAGAATCAACAAGCAAGATGCTGGAAAACCTAGCATCACAAAACAGAATAGCTCGGCAATGAATCGCCGTGCCAGATGCACTGCACCATTCATTGGGATCATTCATGATGTCGCCAGATACAATTGTTGGTCCAAGCGGGGATCGAAACACAGAAGCATTAGAATGGAATCGGCGAGAAGCAGAAGATTCAGTTGGAACAGTTGAAAACAGAGTGACGAAGAGGAAATGGCAGCACTTGGAAATAAAGCTGACATGTAGTAAAGTCAACGTCAAGTGACGTGCCGTTTTATGTAACCTTTTATTTGTACAACAAACGTATGACAAGGGACAGAAAGTAGACAGGGGGAAGGGAGAAAGAGGAAGAGAAAGAGAGAGGGGGAAGAGAGGGAGAGAAAGAGGGACGGAGAGGGATAGGGAGCGAGAGGGCTGGAGAGAGAGGGAAGGAGAGAAGAAAAGTTAAATAAACGTATTTATCACGATGTTCTTAATGATAAGTTCGTGATATGGTCGTTGTCTAGGTAACGATACTCCTGGTGTGTCAATTGAGCTCTGTAACTGTCTTCCACTATAACTCACCCCCGTAGTGCACATTCACCAGTCATTAAACAAGATTGAGTTGGCGCACGTAATCCTTTATTGCAGAAAGAACACGGACAAACGGAACATATTTATATATCCAGAAACACTATAATCCATAGAATATCCATATCCTCCTCACTGTCATGGAATGCCGCCTTAACATCCCAGAATATTTTTCTCGGTCTCCAAATTTGAGAGGCCAAATTGAGAAAGAATGAATTAATCACGCTACTCCAAGGCTATCTAGTCGTGAGGTAAGATTATACACAAAAGCCTCTAGCCATGACGTAAGCTTGCAGATGGCAAGTAAAATGGGATACTTGAGATGGACACAACTAGATAATTTAAATTAGTCTACACCTTGGAAAACTGCTGACCCAGACGGGCTATGACACCACACAGACACATTGGCACCTTCTCGTCCAGTTAGACCCTGGCTGAATCAACAATGAACTGGGCCATTGGTTGAATAAAGGCAATTAACGCCAGATGGAGATAATAGCCATAGGGCGGTAAACAAGCCAAGTCAACTCAGATCGGCAGACTCAGTAGAGTGTGAAAACAGACCTTGTAAAACCGGTCAGCTGTGAAGTGTCAAGACTGGCCACACAAAGTAAATGTTGGCTATTGAAACAGAGGTAGGAAATCGCCCAGGTGTGAACAACATTGACACAGGGGAAGATAATAGCCCCAGGGCTAATAATGGTCAGACCCACAGGTGTGAAGGCTAGTGTGCATGCAGAAAGAATTTTTATGACTGGACAGACTTGGAGTTAATTGCAATTAACGTCAGGAGGAGATAAGAAGAATTTATGAATGGAATTCCGGGGAGATAAGTGTCTACTGCTAGGCTAGGTATAAAAACCCCTGCTAGACTTTTTCCCTTTAGATTAAGTCTGACTTCAGAACAGGTAGGCAGCCAGCTCAATGTCTGTAGTCATATGCATGATTATTATGTTGGCTTCTAGGAAGGATTTCTTAGTAACTATGCAACAGTCTTTTAGACATATGAACTTTCAGTCTATATCTGATCTAGGTTATTTCAAGAACTATCTTTGGCGTAGGTTACTTGAGTGTTCTTTCTAAGTTCTGTGTTCAATATCATTGTGCTTTAAGTGTTACTCTTCTGAGAAGTAGAAACTTATGGAAGGAGATCTTGTCTAGATATACTTGAGGTGCCGTAGCAGATGCTTGCCATCTCTTTCAAAACTAGACTAGTCTCGTTTTTGGTGTGTGCATTTGTTGTACAGAATATAGTCAACTGACTATTTATTTAATTCTTACAACAGCAGTAACTAAGTGGTGATTAAACCGGGCAGCTCAGCAAATATGGCTGGTCTGTGTGGTCACTTCAATTAGACTTGTTGTATATCTCATTTTGTAGCTATACAATATTAGTACTCATTAATAATGCCTGATGCTATTATGTTGAGTATCATTAGATGTCCATATTGAAGTAATATAATGTTTATGGATATGTTGGATGTATGTATGTGTAATTTCATATGAATATACGATGCTAGGAATATGCTTCGTACGTATTCTTTTTGTGTATATACGTCTCATTTCGTATACATACCAACTAACTAGTGCATTATGCTATGATGTTAAAGTATCATAATATATCTAGTTTAATCAATATGTTTATGTGTATTGGATGTTTGATATATTGATTTGTCATATGCAAACCTACCAATATGAAGTGTTATGCTATTGTCTGCGCATTGGCACATTGGCCAACGATTGTGTTGGAAGCAGAGGTGTAATGGTACAGACATTACCCACAATTGGTATAGGGTATATGGTGCTAAACTTTTCATCAGTATGGTGGGCGTGCGTATCACGGTAAGCATGGAACTGGCACAGCTACTGGTCCCGGCTTGTAAGCCCGGATGATCAGGCATTATTATAATACCATTACCGACCCTGTGAGCTGCTAAACTAACATTGGACGGAGCGGCTGTACGACACAGAATTTCTGTATTAGCGACATGGACATGGGGCGGCAGAAATGTAATCATTACAGGCGTGTGAGACAATTGAAAAGCCCGTCCCAGACTAAAGACAGTAGGGAGAAGGAGGATGGTGAACACAGTAGAGCTGGAAGATAAACTTGGCCAGACTGGTCATTGTATATGTGTGTGTTATGATATGTATTAAGATTGCGCTGATGTAGAACTAGATATAACACATTCTTGACTTTCTTTCAAGCTCTCACAAGGAGCACCTATGTTGTAGATCTCAAGGACGAGTGAAGACTAGGAGTGTCAGGACTGACAGGATCGTCAGAATACCGGCAAGCTGTTTCTTTTTTGAGTCTACTGGAGAGTGGGGATCTGGACCACAGTTCCAGATAGATGAAGTAACAAGTAAAGTTACGTAATGTTTCTCATCACAATATGTTATATGATTTCATCATCCCCATATTGAAGACCATCAGATGTCTATGATTAGTAAATAAATGTTGTAGTCTTGTAACTCATAGTTCTCTCGTTCTATTTTAATTCCAATTGTGCAAACGTGTTGTTGTGTACATTGGTGGGGGTTCACTTACACACCAAGGAAAGGAGCAGTCAGGGAGAAAAACCTGTACTATGATAGTTGTCCTAAAACTTTAATTCAGACTTAAAAATCTATCCTAGCTAACCTTCTCTTTCCTATATCTTGGCGAATATTCAGCACAGTTCATTTCATTTTGTAACGAGCCACTTGGAGCTGTACGTTGGATATTCATGGGCTTAATCTGTAGTTCAGCCATATAGATTTTGTCCCTAGTCAGTTTCTGACTATTTAGGGTTGCTCGCCAGTGAATAATATTTTCATCTAGCCGGTGGGGCACCCCGACTTATGACACTCACAACTTAACACGCACACATCACGGTCTTCTCACGGCCTGCTTAATCTTAAATCCACAAGACAGGTAATCCAGCTCCTATCCACAGCTGGACCTCACACAATACACCCACACAATGGGTCTAGTCTCCACTAACTATCCAACCCACTCTGGGTTCAGACCTCTATTAACTATCCAACCCCCACTGGGTTTTAGGCCTGCATTCACAACTGGGAGAACAACACTACAAAAGAACTGACCCACAGTCAGTCTAAGCTCCCACGTATTAGCCCACCGATCCCCTCGGCGCTAAAACATCAACTGTCCTGAAGTCCCCTGACTTCACCAAAACTAAACTCTCTCTCTCTCTCTCTCTCCCCCCCCCCCTCCATCCCTAGGGGTCTGCACATCACCCTCACCATTATTTCTCATGGTTGGTTGCTTTTTCTCAGTAGTCTCCCTACTGGGGTCACTCACCTTACTGTCTCTAACTTATCATCTATTATTTCTCATGCCCGGTCACTTGTTTATGTACTAGCACTGGTCATTCTCCTTAATGTCAATGACCCCAGGCATGTGTCACTACCCCCTCCTCAAAAGAAAACATCGTTTTCAAATGTTGGGAGACTAATACTTATCAAATATGTGACCCAGACACATTGCCTGGGTAGTCGTAAGTATAAATCCAACTTACTCTAGCTACCACACTAAATAATACATCAAATGCTCATAGTACACTCCCCTATTACCCACACATCAATACATGACTAGTATCTCACATAATAATAATAAACATATCATAGGGAACATAATATCTGTGTACTTGCAGGTCTATTAACATCCCCAAAACGACACAAGCTATTTGTGTACCGACCATTTATCAGGTGGTTCTTTTCTTGCATCAACCCACCTCTGATTCCTGTCGATGCTTTGTCTACCCTTCATATACCCATGCCTCATGTTTCCTATATCTTTAAAACACATGTTTGCTAATCCTGGTTCAGTGATGTCGTTAACACTCTTTTGAACTGCCTTAACTTTGCAATCTACATATTGTACCGTTACACTGGAGTCTCTGTTTAGTCTGACCTCTTTATTAAATCCTGGCCAATATACCTGGCATCCTGCTCTATGCTGCTTCCGCCTTACTCCTATGTGCCCTGCACATGCCCTATCCTGAGCTGTTCTAGTATATCGGTCTCTATGTGTTAACGGTAATACTACTTGCCCACATGCAGTTCCGCCATCTGAAAACCTGCGAGTGAGACCATTGTTCTTCCTTTCGAAGCACCATCTACCCTTCTTTGATTGTCTATGTCTCACTTTACTACATCCTTGGAAACATTTGTCGAGAGTAGTATCTTGTCTCTGGGAGTCACTAACGCTATGTTTGAGATCCATTCTCACCTGCTCAGCTGTACTATCCTTGCTCCTGAGTCCTGTGTCTACTTCAATGTGCCTCTTCTTGTTCAGCTATACTCTCTAATTTAGGTTTTCTTTTGGTAACTACCTCGTTACTACTTAAACTATGTTTCTGGTCCCAATAAACTACTTCTTCTTCTGTACAATCTTTAACTCCTGGCACGTTTCCGATGATCAAATCTGCCACTGGTGAGTCTAGAACACACGCTACCACTCTTCCTGTGATATATGGTGTTTTTACTGCTATCACGGCTAATGGGTAGAATTCTACTGTCCCATTAAATGTTATGCATCTAATCTTTTCACCTGTGTACTCCGAGGGGTTCACTAAACTTTTTCTAACTCCGATAGACGTACACCCGGAATCTCTAATTGTTAATGCTGGCCTATCATTAACGAAACCATGGTGCATCTTCATGCTTCCACCTGCATGGACTGCTGATCCTGCTTTCACTGTATGACCACACACTAAGACTGGCTGACCGTCTTTTTCAAAAAGAGGTTTGCACCCACTACAATCTTCATTGTTGATAGTCTCAATCACTTGTGCTGCATTAGAATGCTCCGTTTCTCTCATCGTACAATGGTAGCTGACATGCCCCTTCTTTCCACATTTGAAACAGATGATCTCCTTCCTTGCGTTACTTGTTGGCTCACTGGATGGTTGTACATCACACTGTGCTGCCTTGTGTCTCCAGCTCCCACAATTCCAGCATCCGGCATAACTATTTGGACGTCTCTGGAAATTCCCCCTTTTGTATGGGTACCGTCCTGCTCTGCCAAAATGGTTGCCACGGAAACCATTATCTTGAGACTCTTGTTGTTCATATTTCTGTGCTGAATCCACATTTTTCGATCTTGGTCTAATAACTGGATTCTGGTCCTGTTTAGTGTACGCTGCACAGACTATTTCCTCACTCATTAGTCTACCAATAGAACTGTTTGGATGTGCAGTCATGTAATTTTGCCCTAACTGTGACATTGTGTCTATGTCCTTTGGCTTATGTTCCTCAAAGAAAGATACTTAGTTTGAATTGCATGCAGATACTACCTTGTCTCTTAACATTAAATCGACTAATTTATAAAATCTTTCCCTACTTCTGCAAGCTCCATCCATTTGTTAAATGTGTTCTTTACTGTATTAACAAAATCTGTGAACTCTTGATTTGTCTCTGGCCCTAATTGTCTAAACTTTGTTCTATATCCATGCTCAGTTAGTTGGAACTTTGTAAGCAGACGTTGACGCAAAATCGTGTAGTTGTTTCTTTTTTCCACAGGTAAATTATACATGGTATCTAGGGCCTTCCCCGTCAAAAACTCGCCCAGTCGCATCGCATACTCTTCTTCTGGGATGCCTAAAGTTTTAGCCGATGCTTGAAATCGGTCAAGATACGATTCAAGGTTGTCTCGGTCCGTAAAATATGGCAGTTTTAGTCGCTGTGACGACTGCGAAGGTCTTCTGCCTTCCTCAAATTTACCCTTCGATGATATTTCTAATTTTTTTAGCTCAATTTCAGCTTCCCTTTTGAGCTTTTCTTTCTCAATTTCTATTTTCATTTGTCTCTCTCGCTCTCTCTCTCTCTCTCTCTCTCTCTCTCTCTCTCTCTCTCTCTCTCTCTCTCTCTCTCTCTCTCTCTCTCTCTCTCTTCCTGTAGACGCTTGTTTTCCATTTCAGCTAACTTTACTTCCTGTAGGCGTTGGGCTTCAGCTAACTTTTCTTCCTGCAGGCTTTGGGCTTAAGCTAACTTTTCTTCCTGTAGGCGTTTTGCCTCGCGTTCATTATGCCTCTCCTCTCTTTCCCAGTGTTGAACTTCTTTCAATTTTGCTTCTGCAAACTCCTGTAACTCTTTGCCTTTCAGGCCTATTCTTTCACCTGCTTCAATATTTTCCAATAAAGTAGGCATCTTGTACTTGTGGACACGTTGCTGTCTGTCAGCCAACTATAAATGTAAAGACTCTGCTGCTAGTCTTTATGTAACTCCCCTGAGTAAACCACCACTCCCTGTGTACGCAAATTCGTAGTGCTAAAATAGCACTCTGTACTCACCCAGTCACTCTATAAGCACTAGGTAGTGATGGGGGAATATCACCTATACTCCCTCGCATATATCTATAACAAATAGTTGTATAAAATTTCTGGAAATGTTGTTAAACATACATATAACTACACATACAAACGAATGAATGATAACAGTAAGTGTTGTCTATAAAACGTTAGACGCACAAGCCAAGTACACGGAGACGGTGATCACAAAGAAATAAACCACAGTAATATTCATAAGCTTGTGTAGGGACGACCACAGTGCGCGTAATATATGTAAACTGACACCGAAAACAGTCTATATAGCAGAATTAGGCGCAAGAGATACAATAATAACACATATATACTCAAAGAAATAAAATATCAAACATAAAAATAATAAGAAGAAAAGAAGGAATCTCAAATCAATAATTCACAAATTTGACGCAATACACACCGGCTCTAGATATTAGTTAGGACCACAATACCAATGCACACCCCGCTAACATTTTTAGCGTTGTCCTTACAAAAATATCGTAAGCACAAGAACCACGTTTTGCAACGCCTATGATAGATAGAAATTGCAAAAAATGCCTATCCAACAACTAAATGTAATTACATATCCATATATATAATTACACAAACTGTAACGACAGTTAAAACGATGAGAGCAAACAAATTGTCCAAATGGCTGGCCGACACTAATGTGCTTATTAATCCGTCGCCAAACGTTCTTATTTTGCTGTTAATAGTTTTTCACAATAGGCTGGAAGGACACCTGTCAGGATATCGTCCGGCTAGTTATCGTAGCGCCGACTTTTCTGTGCCACTGTTTTTGTCTGCTATCCAGTTTATCGCACAGGAGAAACTCTTATGTTTATATTGTGGGCAACTTTCACTGGCGCTCTCCCCTCTTCGAGTGTGCGCTGTTGTTTTCACCTGGCCTCTCGTGAATCGTCTGCCAGGCTGAGCATTGACTCTCGTCTGTCTGTTTTTATTATTTGGTGTATACACAAAAGAGTTGCCGTTAATCTCTTGAAGCAACAAAATCCAAATTGTCAAGGGTTTGTCAGTTTGATGGAACGAAGTCACCAGATAATAACTCCTCTCTGAGCGAAGATCCCACAGATATCTCAATATTGCACGGTGTTCCTTGACCGAATGCAGCTGTCAGCAAATCTTTACTAAGCGACGAGCTCCTAGATATCTCAGAATAACAACAATGTCTATATTGTTCTTGGCCGGACGTAGCCTCCTAGATATATCAATATTACACCGTTTTCCTTGAACGGACGAGCCTTCCAGATAATATCACGATGTTCTTGATGATAAGTTCGTGATATGGTCGTTGTCTAGGTAACGATACTCCTGGTGTGTCAATTGAGCTCTGTAACTGTCTTCCACTATAACTCACCCCCGTAGTGCACATTCACCAGTCATTAAACAAGATTGAGTTGGCGCACATAATCCTTTATTGCAGAAAGAACACGGACAAACAGAACATATTTATATATCCAGAAACACTATAATCCATAGAATATCCATATCCTCCTCACAACTTAACACGCACACATCACGGTCTTCTCACGGCCTGCTTAATCTCAAATCCACAAGACAGGTAATCCAGCTCCTACCCACAGCTGGACATCACACAATACACCCACACAATGGGTCTAGTCTCCACTAACTATCCAACCCACTCTGGGTTCAGGCCTCCATTAGCTATCCCACCCCACTCTGGGTTTCAGGCCTGCATTCACAACTGGGAGAACAACACAACAACAGATCCTGACCTGCAGTCAGTCTAAGCTCCCACTTATTAGCCCACCGATCCGCTTCGGCGCTAAAACATCAACTGTCCTCAAGTCCTCTGACTTCATCCAGAACTAAACTCTCTCCCTCCCCCCCCCTTCCATCCTGGGGGTCTGCACTCACCCTCACCATTATTTCTCATGGCTGGTTGCTTTTTCTCGTAGTCTCCCTACTGGGGTCACTCACCTTACTGTCTCTAACTTACATCTATTATTTCTCATGCCCGGTCACTTGTTTATGTACTAGCACGGTCATTCTCCTTAATATCAATGACCCCAGGCATGTGTCAGTATTAAATTACAAAAGTCGAGAAGATCGACTTCATTGCATCGGGTGTAATCCCGTCCACCTCGGTCTTTCTCGGCAGAACAGCAAGTCGTTTGCCGAGAGTACAGCACAAAGCACGAATTCGGTGGTTCCTGAAATTACCCCCCAGCAGTCTCCGTAAAAAAAAAAACTGCACCCGGTACCTTCAAAACGTCAGCGGACGGCTTAATCGTTTTCGCCATGGAGTCCTCCGAGAGAGAGAGAGAGAGAGAGAGAGAGAGAGAGAGAGAGAGAGAGAGAGAGAGAGAGAGAGAGAGAAGGGGAGGGGGAGAGAGAAAGAGGGAGAGAAAGGGAAAGAGAGAGAAACAAAGAGAAAGAGAGTGAAAGGGAGACAGGGGGGGGGGGGGAATGAGAGAGTGTGAGAGAGAGAAAGAGGCTGAGTGAAAGAGAGGGGGAGAGAAAGACAGAAGGAGAAAGAGACAGAAAGAGAGAGTGGGATAGAAAGAGAGAATATACCAGACAATCATGCATCATAGCATGGCACGCTACTAGCTCACGGATATATTCCCAGTACTGCGTTGTAATCAACCCCAATATTTATTGACTGTAATTTTCCAGGCAATGTTTGCGTTTAGCAGTTTGTCATTGCTTTCTTGACAGACGTCGCTTATACAATTAAAAGCAACACAAAGCCGTCTGCTTCCAAGTCGACTTCGGCTGATATCGAACCCTCCATCCGATATGTCGGGGAATTGTGGAAATGAGTTCACTAATCCCAATGCAACTAACTTAGGTAGAGAGCGGGAGTTTTGATGAGACGTGTTCGCCAACGTCAGGCGGCACACGATGTAAATCGAGAAATCAGACTGGGGTTGATCGCAAGCTACCGCCCATATACTGTGTTTTTGTCACCAGTCCATCATGATCCCTTAGCAGACATTTCTATAAATGTGAAATACAAGACGTTATTACTGTCACAGAGGTATCAGTTCCGTCTGGGGCCCATACTTTCTTCCCGGCCTTACGAAAATACCGGTATTCTGTTTCCATTCATGCTTGGGTGCACCGACGCCTAGTGGTTTCGAGCAGATTATAAAACACATGAAAGCCCTAGTCCCACATTGCCGAGGTTTACTTACAGAGTCCCATGTCTCCGAGGTTTAGTTACGGAGTCCCATGTTTCTAAGGTTTCCTTACGGAGTCCCATGACGCCGAGGTTTACTGACGTTGCCGTCCCATGTTGCCGAAGTTTACTGAGGCTGGAATCCTATGACGCCGAAGTCAACTGAGGCTGGAATTCTATGACGCTGAGGTTTACTGACGGTCCCATGTCGCTGAGGTTTACTGACGTTGCCGTCCCATGTTGCCGAAGTTTAATGAGGCTGGAATCCTATGACGCCGAAGTGTACTAAGGCTGGAATTCTATGACGCTGAGGTTTACTGACGGTCCCATGTCGCCGAAGTTAACTGAGGCTGGAATTCTATGACGCTGAGGTTTACTGACGGAGTCCCATGTCGTCGAGGTTTACTGACGTTGGAGTCCCATGTCGTCGAGGTTTACTGACGGAGTCCCATGTCGCCGAGGTTTACTGACGGAGTCTCATGTCGCCGAGGTTTACTGACGCTGGAGTCCCATGTCGTCGAGGTTTACTGACGTTGGAGTCCCATGTCGTCGAGGTTTACTGACGGAGTCCCATGTCGCCGAGGTTTATTTACGGAGTCCCATGTCACCGAGGTTTACTTACGGAGTCTTATGTCGCCGAGGTTTACTGATGTTGGAGTCTCATGTCGCAGAGGTTTACTGACGGAGTCCCATGTCACCGAGGTTTATTGACGGAGTCCCATGTCACCGAGGTTTACTTACGGAGTCCCATGTCGTCGAGGTTTACTGACGTTGGAGTCCCATGTCGTCGAGGTTTACTGGCGGAGTCCCATGTCGCCGAGGTTTATTGACGGAGTCCCATGTCACCGAGGTTTACTTACGGAGTCTCATGTCGCCGAGGTTTACTGACGTTGGAGTCCCATGTCGCCGAGCTTTACTGACGGAGTCTCATGTCGCCGAGGTTTACTGACGTTGGAGTCCCATGTCGTCGAGGTTTACTGACGGAGTCCCATGTCGCCGAGGTTTATTGACGGAGTCCCATGTCACCGAGGTTTACTTACGGAGTCTCATGTCGCCGAGGTTTACTGATGTTGGAGTCTCATGTCGCAGAGGTTTACTGACGGAGTCCCATGTCGCCGACGTTTACTGACGTTGGAGTCCCATGTCGTCGAGGTTTACTGACGGAGTCCCATGTCGCCGAGGTTTATTGACGGAGTCCCATGTCACCGAGGTTTACTTACGGAGTCTTATGTCGCCGAGGTTTACTGATGTTGGAGTCTCATGTCGCAGAGATTTACTGACGGAGTCCCATGTCGCCGAGGTTTAGTAACGTTGGAGTCCCATGACGCCGAGGTTTACTGACGTTGGAGTCCCATGTCGTCGAGGTTTACTGACGGAGTCCCATGTCGCCGAGGTTTATTGACGGAGTCCCATGTCACCGAGGTTTACTTACGGAGTCCCATGTCGTCGAGGTTTACTGACGTTGGAGTCCCATGTCGTCGAGGTTTACTGGCGGAGTCCCATGTCGCCGAGGTTTATTGACGGAGTCCCATGTCACCGAGGTTTACTTACGGAGTCTCATGTCGCCGAGGTTTACTGACGTTGGAGTCCCATGTCGCCGAGCTTTACTGACGGAGTCTCATGTCGCCGAGGTTTACTGACGTTGGAGTCCCATGTCGTCGAGGTTTACTGACGGAGTCCCATGTCGGCGAGGTTTATTGACGGAGTCCCATGTCACCGAGTTTACTTACGGAGTCTCATGTCGCCGAGGTTTACTGATGTTGGAGTCTCATGTCGCAGAGGTTTACTGACGGAGTCCCATGTCGCCGAGGTTTACTGACGTTGGAGTCCCATGTCGTCGAGGTTTACTGACGGAGTCCCATGTCGCCGAGGTTTATTGACGGAGTCCCATGTCACCGAGGTTTACTTACGGAGTCTTATGTCGCCGAGGTTTACTGATGTTGGAGTCTCATGTCGCAGAGATTTACTGACGGAGTCCCATGTCGCCGAGGTTTAGTAACGTTGGAGTCCCATGACGCCGAGGTTTACGGACGTTGGAGTCCCATGTCGCCGAGGTTTACAGACGTTGGAGTCTCATGTCGCCGAGGTTTACATTCGGAATTCCATGTCGTTGAGGTTTACTGACGTTGGAATCCAATGTCGCCGAGGTTTACTGACGTTGGAGTCTTATGTCGTAGAGGTTTTCTAAAGTTGGAGTCTCATGTCGCAGAGGTTTTCTAACGTCGGAGTCTCGTGTTGTCGAGGTTTACAGACATCGGAGTCTCATGACGCCGAGGTTTACAGACGGAGTTTCATAACGCCGAGGTTTTCTAACGTTGGAGTCCATGACGCCAAAGTTTAATGACGTTAGAGTCTCATGAAGCCGAGGTTTACAGACGGAGTCTCATGACGCCGAGGTTTACTGACGCTGGAGTCCCGTGCCGCAGTGGATTACAGAGGGAGTCCCATGTCGCCGAGGTTTACAGACGGAGTCACATATCGCCGAGATTTACTGGCGTTGGCGTCTCATGTCGCAGAGGTTTACTGACGTTGGAGTCTCATGACGCCGATATTTACAGAGGAGTTTCATGACGTCGAGGTTTACTAACTTTGGAGTCCATGACGCCGAGGTTTACTGACATTGGAGTCTTTGACGCTGAGGTTTACAGACGGAGTCTCATGACGCCGAGGTTTACTGACGTTGGAGTCCCATGTTGCCGAGGTTTACAGATGGAGTCCCATACCGCCGAAGTTTACTGAAGTTGGAGTCTCATGGCGCCGAGGTTTACAGACGGAGTCTTATGACGCCGAGGTTTACAACGTTGGACTCCATGACGCCAAGGTTTACTGACGGAGTCCCATGTCGCTGAGGTGTACTGACGTTGGAGCCCATGATGCTGAGGTCCCCATGTCGTCCCATGTCGCCAAAGTTTAATGATGTTGGATCTCATGACACCGTGGTGTACATGCATTGGATCCCATACGCCGTGGTTTACATGCATTGGATCCCATACGCCGTAGTTTACATGCATTGGATCCCATGACGCCGTGGTTTACATGCATTGGATCCCATGACGCCGTGGTGTACATGCATTGGATCCCATGACGCCGTGGTTTACATGCATTGGATCCCATGAAGCCGTGATTCCTATGTCGCCGAGGGTTACTGACGGAGTCCCATGACGCCGATATTTACTGACGGAGTCGCATGACGCCAAAGTTTACTGACGGAGTTTCATGACGCCGATGTTTACCGACGTTCTAGTCCTATGTCACCAAGGTTTACTGACGCTGGAGTCGTATGTAACAGAGGTTTACTGACGGAGTCCTATAACGCTGAGGTTTACTGACGTTGCAGTCTCATGAGACCCAGGTTTGCTGACGTTGCAGTCTCATGACACCCAGGTTTGCTGACGTTGCAGTCTCATGACACTCAGATTTACTGACGTTGGAGTCCCATGCCGCTGAGGTTTACTGACGGAGTCCCATGACGCCGAGGTTTACTGGCGGAGTCCAATGTCCTCGAGTTTTACTGACGGAGTCCCATGACGCCAAGGTTTACTGTCATTGGAGTCCCATATCACCGAGATTTGGCCATTCTATTAATACCCCTATCGCGTTCAAACTCAGAAGAGACGTTATATTAGGATCCATCACCTGGCTCATATTAATAATCATGTGACCGAGTCAGCCATAAATAGGATATTAATTTGAAGGTGAATGATGTCCACAGAGGATAATGGCTCCAGCGTTGTCTCAAACATGAGACAGGCTGGCAAGCAGACATAGAGGGATATACAGCCATACGGAGGACAGACAGGTTGGCACGCAGACATAGAGGGATATACAGCCATATGGAGGACAGACAGGCTGGCACGCAGACATAGAGGGACATACAGCCATACGGAGGACAGACAGGTTGGCACGCAGACATAGAGGGATATACAGCCATATGGAGGACAGACAGGCTGGCACGCAGACATAGAGGGACATACAGCCATACGGAGGAAAGACAGACTGACACGCAGATATAGAGGGATATACAGCCATACGGAGGACAGACAGACTGACACGCAGATATAGAGGGACATACAGCCATACGGAGGACAGACAGGTTGGCACGCAGATATAGAGAGACATACAGCCATACGGAGGACAGACAGACTGGCACGCAGACATAGAGGGATATACAGCCTTATGGAGGACAGACAGGCTGGCACGCAGATATAGAGGGATATACAGCCATACGGAGGACAGACAGGTTGGCACGCAGACATAGAGGGATATACAGCCATACGGAGGACAGACAGGTTGGCACGCAGACATAGAGGGATATACAGCCATACGGAGGACAGACAGGTTGGCAAGCAGACATAGAGGGACATACAGACATACGGAGGACAGACAGGCTGTCACGCAGACATAGAGGGATATACAGCCATACGGAGGACAGACAGGTTGGCACGCAGACATAGAGGGATATACAGCCATACGGAGGACAGACAGGCTGTCACGCAGACATAGAGGGATATACAGCCATACGGAGGACAGACAGGCTGTCAGGCAGACATAGAGGGATATACAGCCATACGGAGGACAGACAGGTTGGCACGCAGACATAGAGGGATATACAGCCATAAGGAGGACAGACAGGCTGTCACGCAGACATAGAGGGATATACAGCCATACGGAGGACAGACAGGTTGGCACGCAGACATAGAGGGATATACAGCCATACGGAGGACAGACAGGTTGGGACGCAGACATAGAGGGATATACAGCCATACGGAGGACAGACAGGTTGGCACGCAGACATAGAGGGATATACAGACATACGGAGGACAGACAGGTTGGCACGCAGACATAGAGGGATATACAGCCATACGGAGGACAGACAGGCTGGCACGCAGACATAGAGGGATATACAGCCATACGGAGGACAGACAGGCTGGCACGCAGACATAGAGGGATATACAGCCATACGGAGGACAGACAGGTTGGCACGCAGATATAGAGCGATATACAGCCATACGGAGGACAGACAGGTTGGCACGCAATAGAGGCATAAGGCTATACGCCAACATGGAGCAGACAGGTGGATCAGCATAAGGGACAAAGCTGCACCAATTCCATTGGACCTTACAGTTGCACGACATTTGTACATTGTCAAGATATAGCTATATGAGATCAGACGGCGTGCTGGTACCATCTCGAAGGTTACGCCATACATCGGAAAAAGCACTCCATTGCACCATCTTCGTCAGCTATGGTGTGTATTAGCAACCATTCTTGGCTATCCAGTTTTGAACTGCACGACATGAGACATCAGCAGCGGAGGCCCAGGTTGCATACAAGTATAGGAACATCACGCCACACGGAACTGTACAGGTGGGCACGCGAATACGGATATCAGCCATTCAGAGAAGACTGGTCTGGATCACGCAATATCAGCAAGGTCATCCATACGGAGGAAGACAGGCTGGCACCGCAGACATAGAGGGATATACAGCCATACGGAGGATTGAAGTTGGCACGCAGACATAGAGGGACATACAGCCATACGGAGGACAGACAGGTTGGCAAGCAGACATAAGGGATATACAGCATACGGAGGACAGACAGGCTTGGCACGCAGACATAGAGGGACATACAGCCATACGGAGGACAGACAGGTTGGCACGCAGATATAGAGGGATATACAGCCATACGGAGGACAGACAGGCTGGCACGCAAGATAAGAGGATACAGCATACGGAGGACAGACAGGCTGGCACGCAGACATAGAGGGACATACAGCCATACGGAGGACAGACAGGTTGGCACGCCAGATATAGAGGGATAATACAGCCATACGGAGGACAGACAGGCTGGCACGCAGATATAGAGGGCATACAGCCATACGGAGGACAGACAGCTGCACGCAGAATAGAGGGACATACAGCCCATACGGAGGACAGACAGGTTGGCACGCAGATATGAGGGATATCCAGCCATACGGAGGACAGACAGGTTGCACGCAAGATATAGAGGGATATACAGCCATACGGAGACAGACAGGCTGGCACGCAGATATAGAGGGACATACAGACATACGGAGGACAGACAGGCTGGCACGCAGACATAGAGGGATATACAGCCATACGGAGGACAGACAGGTTGGCACGCAGACATAGAGGGATATACAGCCATACGGAGGACAGACAGGTTGGCACGCAGACATAGAGGGATATACAGCCATACGGAGGACAGACAGGCTGGCACGCAGACATAGAGGGACATACAGCCATACGGAGGACAGACAGGCTAGCACGCAGAGGGACATACAGCCATACGGAGGACAGACAGGCTGGCACGCAGAGGGACATACAGCCATACGGAGGACAGACAGGCTGGCACACATACATAGAGGACATACAGCCATACGGAGGACAGACAGGCTGGCACACATACATAGAGGACATACAGCCATACGGAGGACAGACAGGCTGGCACGCAGATATAGAGGGATATACAGCCATATGGAGGACAGACAGGCTGGCAAGCAGACATAGAGGGATATACAGCCATATGGAGGACAGACAGGCTGGCAAGCAGACATAGAGGGATAAACAGCCGTACGGAGGACAGACAGGTTGGCACGCAGACATAGAGGGACATACAGCCATATGGAGGACAGACAGGCTGGCAAGCAGACATAGAGGGATATACAGCCATATGGAGGACAGACAGGCTGGCAAGCAGACATAGAGGGATATACAGCCGTACGGAGGACAGACAGGTTGGCACGCAGACATAGAGGGACATACAGCCATACGGAGGACAGACAGGCTGGCACGCAGAGAGACGGTCTGGTCAGGCGTACAGAAGAACGGGCAGATAGATAGACACACTTTCACAGACAGACGTGCGGGAGACAGACTGACAGAAGTGTAGATAGAAGGCAGCCAGGAAAACATGCATACAGACAAACAAACGAGCAGACTGGTAGACGGGCAAAAAGGCATACTTACAGATTATTATAGAGATGTGAGAGAGAAAGGGGGAGAAGAGAGTGAATGACAGACAGACAGACAGACAGACAGACAGACAGACAGACAGACAGACAGACAGACAGACAGACAGGCAGGCAGCAGGCAGGCAGGCAGGCAGGCAGGCAGGCAGGCAGGCAGGCAGACAGAACACCCCATCGACATGCATTAGACGAACCATAAACAAAACAGTACGTTCTTAACAAGCGCTAAAATTGTCCAACCCGATAACGCCATCAATAAAAAGCGGAGATAACACGATCCCTGATAACACATTTCCCATTTCGTCAACCGAATACCTGCAGTCAGGTGACATCCTAGGTATATTTACTAATAGTAGTACACGGGGCCCGAGGCGGTTCACCCCCAGCTGTTGAGAAATGAATTGGCATCCATACAATACACAGCTGAAATCTTAATCCACTACCACGGCTGACCTGTCGTGGTGTGCCATTGGCATCGTACAGATTGTTTGACCTCTTCTATAACGCACGCTGAGATCTGTGTAGTGATGTTGATTTCATTCAGGAGCTGTTGGTATGTACAACTTCTGTCTATGACTGCTGTGGGTACAACTCATGGAGATGTTGCGTTAGTGTACCAACTGTTGAATATTGGAGTTAGCTGTGGTAGAATGTTGATTTTTATAATGAATCATCAAAGTGACCCCGCTCGAAGATTGGTCTATTAATGTTATCAGACCTTTTGATTTATGTATAGGATTGATACCGTTATAGTTATTTATAAACTAAAATTTTTGCCCATGTTCATTTATTTCCCCCCCCCCCCCCCATATCCTTACATGACGTTGCAGTCAACATCAGCATTTGTCAGCTGCTGTTGATGCACTGGGTAAGATTACGCTCAGTAGTTTGCCATTGCTTTCTGAGCGGCCGGCTCACATACCCCGTAAGTTACCAACGCGATGAGAACCGCTACTGATTCTCGCGCAGGTAACGTTACTCACGAGAATATACGGGATTACGGAGAAAGACGTTAATACCTAGAACAGGGAGACCGGCCATTGAATTATATATTCTCCTTGGCCTAGGCGTTAGCGACTTTCTCCGTAATCCGGTATACTCTCGTGAGTAACGTGACGACGGCGAGAATCGATAGCAGTAATAACCGTGTCAGTAACTTACAGCATATGTGAGCATGTCGCTCAGAAAGCAATGGCAAAACTACTGAGCGTAATCTAGCCAAGAAATCAACAATCAGCTGACAGATGCTGATGTTGACAGCGATGTCCTGTAAAGGATATGCAAACATTATATATATATATATATATATATATATATATATATATATATATATATATATATATATATATATATATATATATATATAGTATCTTCATATTATGTTAACTGCATGTCCCTTTCAGGACGTTGCAGTCAACCGCAGCATTATTTTGTTTTTAATTGCTCGCATTGAACTCAAGTGTAGTCCATATACATTCTACTACTTCTATCTCACCGGACTGATTTTTGCGTGTGGATTAGTTTTCCCCTGTTACCGGTGCCCCTTGCCATCAGGCTATCCCACTCCGACTTCTGAGGTACTTGTAATTTACGTCCCCAAATCAAGGACGAGAAGTCGACATTTTAGTCAAACTGATCTCCAAGAGTTGAACCCACTACCTCGCCATCAACACCGGAAGTTTAAAAAGCAAGCGATAAGAGCTAATATCCAGTCGGCCATGCAGACCTCAATTGGCTTTTTGTGAGTTAATAGGCAATAAAAAGTTCAGTAGTTAGCCATGGCTTTCTGAGCCACCGACCCTCATGGCATCCTAAATCAACGAAAACCGACCTGCTTCCAACTGGCCTGAGGCTGATCTCGAACCCTCCACCCGGTGTGTTGCAGAATTGTGTACCTGCGTTCACTAACCCCAACAGCCAGAGACGTGCTTGTAAAAAGAAAATACTAAGGGGTGTTTCGGTACAAAGAGTCTTTTTACAGATATCTTAGTTTTAAAGGTGGGCTCTGTGACTTGGAAGTCTTGAACGTAGTTCACAATACCGACTTACGGGTTCGCAGTCAATCGCAGGCGAGTTGGGATCAGATGGGTTTGATTTTCACAATGGTAAAATAGTTAACAGTTCAGGAGACAAAGGTAAACTACTGGATGTAAAATTTCCTAGAAAATAACCAGCAACTAATAAATGCTGCACTTAAAAAAAAAATTATCTCGTGGTTCACGTTATGGCACCAACGGCGCGCAGTTAAGTGGGATTGTTCAGAGGTGTTCAATGTGGGTTCTTTCGTGAAACGTGATTATATAAATAAATATATAAATAAATCTTACCATTAATATAATATTAATAGCTAATATTTGAATGTGTGGGTATTGTTCAATGGGATTGAATGTGAAATTTTGTACACTTTAAAGCATCACTATAAAGTTGTACACATATTGTTTTGTCAAGAAGCTGATCGAAGGACACTGTTCATTACTGTTACAAATCCCGAAAAAAGAACAATGCTTGCATTGGATTTGAATAAACGGTCATTTTGTCGATGGGTGCAAGAATCTGGAATGAAACCAACACGCGATAAGCAAACGGTAGGTAGAAAGGCAATTGTAGACAGCTTTGACAAGTATGTCATAAGGCGAGCTATTATAAAAATGCGGATGCCAAAGAAACAGTGACTGTAAGAAAACTAAGGGTTTAGTTGAGAAAGAACAATAACATAGAGCTATCCAAAACAACTTTGTGGAAAATTATAAGGACATTAGGCTTCACTTTTAGAAAGTACAAGGGAGGTAGTAATTTCCTTTGCGAGCAACCGCATTTAGGATCTATGAGAAGCAGATACCTACGTAAAATAAGGGAAAAGCGCAAAGAAAATTATGACATAGTGTATTTGGATGAGACGTCGATCAATGCGCACCACACAAGTGAAACGGAATGGCAATCAGTGGATGGAAAGATAAAGCGCTGTGTGCCCAGTAGTAAAGGACAGCGTTTTGTCATTGCTGGTAGTACGCATAATGGTTTACTACAGAATGCTGGACTCGTGTTCGTATCAAAGCATAGAGACAATAGGGATTGTCATAATGAGTTGAATGGTAATGTATTTAGAGATTGGCTCGAGAATACAGTACTTCCATCCCTTGATAGACCGTCTTGTCTAATCATGGACAATGCATCGTATCACAATGTTGTTGCCCAAGAAGACAAAACACTTAGAGCATCGAGCACAAAGGACGCAATAAAGATATGGCTCCGGAGGGAAAATATACCATTTCCAGAAACATATTTCAAGCTACATTTGTTGTCCCTTGTAAAACAGGCGCAAAAAATCAAGAAATATCAAATCGACAAGTTGATAGAAGAGCATGGCCATAGGTGCTTGAGACTTCCGCCGTACCGTTCTCATTTAAACCATATAGAACGTGTGCCGGCTAAAATTAAAGGACAGGTGGCAGCTGACAATACTATATTCAAATTGTCTGACGTCAAGATACTAACCCAGTCCGCGCTATTAAATATTGATAAAAGTTACTGGAAAATATGTGAGGACCATATGTTGAAAGAGGAAGAGGACTATTGGAGAAAGGATGGATTGAATTTTATGCAATCGAGAGCAGTCATCAACCTACTGGAATCGTCCGACACAGATTAAGGTCTGGGCAGATCGCAGACCTTAATCCACGTGCACACTTACTGGGATATTTTGCTCCAACTATTCAGACGAATTGCAGGCCCTAAACATTGTAGCATCAGCACAATATCAATGGTAACATTGGTAACACAAGTACAGCAACTTGTACTTGTGTCGTTACCAGAAATGACGTGCTTTACTGTAAAGCTAGTTTGTTAGCATGAATTCACTACATTTTCGCCAAAACATCTAAGAAATGTCGTCGCTTTCGATGATTTAAGTTGCATTTGGATCTATATGAGACATATTCCTTGGGTGGGGGTAAATATAAGACGGAAGGGAAACTTTCATAATGATGCAACAGACAGTTTTCATAAAAATTGATCGTGAATGAAGGCATTCTTTTCTGAACAGACTATAGGTCATTTCTGTATTGTTAAAAGAAGGCGAACACGCTCCATCTCTGTCATTGTGAATTATGTCCTCATGTGTGTGTGTGTGATATGTGTGTGTGATATGTGTGTGTGTGTGTGTGTGTGTGTGCGTGTGTGTGTGTGTGTTTGTGTGTGTTTGTGTGTGTCAGTTTGTTATTTGGGGGTGACCGTATCTAGCTATCACCGTAAACAATGACGTCCTGTTATGAAATCAGCAGTATTCAAGGAAACGATTTCAGTCAAAAGCATTATTATTGTGAGTAATACATGTAGACACTTGCACAATTATCCGTGCACGGACGCGAGTATGCATACACATGCACAAACACGTAGATAGTCAGTTATATCTTCACGGTGATAACGTCGTAAATAACTTGACTGGTCTGTAAGTAGATAGTCGGGGGTAGAGCCATAATTTTGTCCATTTATTGTTAAAAGCTAAATTAAATGATTCCTTTAATATGCTATGTGTATATGGTGCCCTGCAGTATTTTATAGAATAATCGCCGCTCTACGGGTGATGTAATGAATATCATGCCGTCGTTCTTTACTGTCAACTGTCATTTACTGCCAATATAGGCCGGTCTCCCTGGCCTAGGAGTTAACGTCTTTCTCCTTAATCCCGTATATCCGCGTGAGGAACGTAACCTGCGCGAGAATCGGTAGCGGCTCTCGCCGCGTTGGTAACTTAGGGGGTATGTGAGCCGGTCGCTCAGAAAGCATTGGCAAACTACTGAGCGTAATCTTGCCAAGAAATCAACAATCAGCTGAAAGATGCTGATGTTGACAGCGATATCCTGTAAAGGATATGTGAAAGAAAAAAAAATAATACCTTGCGGTGTATGGCATGGGGGGGGGGGGGGGGGGAGGGGGAGTCTTTGAGCCTGAGGAATTAAGGCCTGCCTGGCTAGTGTAGTCGTCGCGAACTGTGGGTTATAGTTTTCTTGTTTGCCCCCCGACAGAAAAGAAACAAAACTCCACAACTTACCGAGGATTCGAACTCGTATCTCCCGAAGGAGAATCCGGCTTTCTAGCCACTCGGCCAGCCGCTTCTACTTCCCAACACATTTATTGCTACCAACTTTAGGCGGGCTCGGACCGAGACCCAGATAAATGCAAAAAAAAGCACATTGGTGAGGATTTGAACATATAAGCACCAGGTTAAGCTTCCCACCGAAAGATGCGCACGCACACAGTCACATTCATAAGTACACACCCACAACGCATCCGGTGACCCACTTTCTAGTGTTGGAATGTCTTAATCCGCTGCGAAGACCACATAACAAACCACTGTGTAAGAGACAAGTGAGGAATATAGCCATTCCGTTACTGGAACGTTCTATTCAGTACATCCAGCAACTGAATGCGATTGTTTAGCTGACATACTTTCTTGTTTGTGGCGTCTAACCTACTATAGCTAGAGTATAGAGCAATGGTTCCCACCCTAGTTCATACCCAAACTAGGTCCTGGGGTAGGACGGCGAGAAGATGACAAACGTCAATTGAAGCATGAAATAAAAGAAAACGGAATAGTACGTTAAAAGTTAATGTTGGCCAGGAATCATATTCAATCAATCAATCATGTGCCATGCCGAAAAGCGTGGGCGGTCATGACTCGCCATTTCATCTTACTATATTACCAGCTGTAAAAACAAAACAAAAAAACTGAAGACTGCGCACATGACCTAGAAGACTGAAATACCACATGTTCAATAAACTAAATATAGGAGATTCTGGTGAATGTAACTGTGGAAATGGTAAAATGACAGCTAAACATTTGTTGAGGAACCAGCTTAACAAACAAAAACAAACCCCATGTTTTGAACAAATTATAATGTCAAAACTTAGTTGATCTGTTTAAAAATTAATTCATTACATTTAAGGGGAACAAAGAAAAGAAAAAAGAAAAAAAAAGAAGAAAAGAAGAAGGGAAAGAAAAGAAAAAGAAAAGAAGAAGAAGAAGAAGAAGAAGAAGAAGAAGACGAGAAAGAAGAAGGAGGACGAGGATATGGAGGAGGGGTGGGGAGAGGAGAATCAGGAGCCTTAGAAGCCGAAGATGAAACCGAAAAACCCACTAGTTTAGGAAAATGATGTTTCTGTATGTTTTCAAAGACAAAGCATAATGACATAGCTTGTTCCATTTGCAAATAATTTTATGCATCAACGGCTAATGGATAATCAGAAGAAAATATAGTTCCCCTCCCCCTACCCTGCATTTACGTAGCAAACTATGTATCTATGTTCCAGATTTTTAAAATAATCTTATTGTAGTATAAACTCGCATACATGTTTTATATGCAAACTAGAAAACTAGTTATCCCATTTTTCTATCTTTTTAAACAGTAAAATAGTCTTCCATTCCCACATATATTTTTTTATAAATAAACTAGGTATCTTATTGTTTATCTCATCTCATCATGTTCCTCTTGTACCTTGCGGTGTCGAGGTGAATATAAACATTGTGAGAGTGCCGATTTTGGGCTTTATGTATCGATATTCCATGGACCCGTATCCCTCCGTCAATTTTTTGTGGTCGGCCTCTTCCTCTGTTTCCATCTGGTCTGTACATCATTGCTTGTTATGGTATTCTGTTGAATGGCCAAACCATTTGACTTGCTGCCTTCTAATAAAATCTAGTGCTGCTTTAACCCCCACTTTAGTTCTGATTTCTTCATTTCTGATCTTATCTCTTCTTGATACATTGAGTATTCTTCTCAGGAATCTAATTTCTGTTGTTGTTGTTGTTTATATTTTTGAATAATAAAATAATCTGCTCAGTTCGCTATATGTTTTACAAGCCAATCAGCTATATAATTCTAAGTCAGAAGGCGGCAGCGAATAAGCGGTATCATTATGATTGCGTATTAGAAGCCAATGGTACACCACCGGAAAACAAATCAAGTTCAAAACAATTTATTCCCTTTGTGAATTTAAACACAGACGAAATGAACAATAAATCGCATGATTTCATGCTTGGCATATTTCGTTGCATCTCGTCAGGCACATACTGCAGAGTTATATATCTTTTGAAGAGAATACATTAATACTATATTAGATGAGATACTAAGTGTATAGTTTTATACTTCGTTGGGGATTATGAACTATGCTTTCGAACAATACCAGTTACTTTGCACTTAGTATTTCAGCCGAAGTACTAATCATGTATTCACTTCATATGATACACGGCTCTGCAGTATGCTCGTGACGAGATGCAGCGAAATATGCCAGGCAAGAAATTGTGCAATTCATTGTTTATAGCGTCTTTGTTTAAACTTTCAACAATTAAAAGAAGAAATTACAAGAACATGCATTTTTCCTGTGACAATATACAAATGTAAATCATTGACTTTTTCACGATCACTGATGAAGTAAATCGACTCTTTTTAACTGATTTAGTGTCATGGAATGATTAATCGTCTCAAGCGACTTCCCGTGTGTGCCATGATCTTGTATATCTCCGAAATGTTGTCACTGAGTTATAATATAACATGCCTGGTACAATATTAACAACTTGTAAACCATAACTGTGACACACCCCTACTTCCCATTTCCGCCATTCACGTTTGTTTGGTCCAAATCTACTATATGTTTGTCACTGAATCTGTTAAATTAAATGCTACAGAAACATTCTTGGGATATCCCGGGTCAATAAGATGAAGACACATAATGGCGTTCTACAAGATCTGAACATGGAAGACAACTTTCTCACACACAGCGTCGTGAATCGGACACTGAAATACTTTGACCACATCAAACATCACATTGGCGCTGAGAGAACAGTAATCGAACTCGTAGGTCTTGGAAGAAGAGGCAGGGATCTACTAATACGAGGATGAAATCAAAACATTAAAGACATCTTGGATATTTTTTTAAAAAGCACGAGAGAGGTGAACTTATCGGTGGGTCGTGATGAGAGCGGCGTTCTTCCTCTTCGTTCCTTTTCTGGGAGACGTGCGTGACACCAGTTTATGAATCTCAGTGGTCGGCTTGTCTGTCTTCAGCATGCGTGTGTGTAAGAACTACTTTTTCTAGACATATTCCAGATTAAGGTAACGGACTCCATCTATTCGTAGGTAGGGCGTATTTTCTAACCATTCTGTCAAAGCGGCTGCCTTACGGCCTACTGTTTGCGATTTCCAATTACCGTGGGATTTCTTCTTCTTCTTTTCGTTCATCCGGAGTGTTTTTTCAGATGTGATTGCGGTATGTCAGTTACGCGCCGTTGGGCCGAAACCCGTAGGCCAACACATCCGGCTACAGCGTGCTTTTTTGAACAGGTAGCATTCCTGGGAGACTTTCACTTTTGTGGTGCCATCTACAACCCAGCTGGCCAAGGTGGAACGGTCGAAGACAACGGTCGTCCCTCAAAGGAAGGCAGGGACAGTCCGTAGCATTTTCCGCCATCCAAGGTTGCTTCCATAGTTGCAGGGCCGACACATAGCGCCCTGATTCTGGGCTCACCGAGGGAAATCGTCACGTCCTGCTCATGGCTGCTTTAAATCCTCACTTCAATATATTGGTCATTTCGTTTGCCCCGGGCCATTCCTGCACAAACCAGACAAGTTTGCAGATGGTATCCACTCAGCGAGTTGTCGGACATGTGCTTGTCGTTGCGCCCGTCAGAGCTGTTTCAGGCACGACAGACATTCGGAAAACTACCTAGTCAGAGCTGTTCCGAACAAGAGCGGCATTCGGAAACTAGGTAGTGAGAGCTGTTCCTAGCACGAGAGACATTCGGACGAGACATTTCACTCGGACGTAATTGCGTAGTGTCAATTTTTAGTTTGCCACCCGTAGGACGACACTTCCGACTTCCGGCGGGCATTTTTTAATGAGGTTAGCCTTCCTCTGGTTTCGAGGCACGTTGGACTGTTGTGATGTCGCCAACATCTCAGCTGGTCAAGATAGAACGATCGACATCGCGGTCGGCCCTCAAGGGAAGGCAGGGGCAGATCATGGGCATTCCCTCGCTATCCAATGAGGCTTCCATAATTGCAGAGCCGGCACATATTGCTCTGAGACTGGGCACACCCGAGGAGTTGCCACGTCCTGCTCATGGCTGCTTTAGTTCCTCACTTCCATGTGTTGGGAGTCTCGCTTGCCACTGGTCGCTCAAGCACACACCAGGAGCGGTCAGACTGCGAGCGACATCCACTCGGTAAGCTTTTATTTTTGACTTCGGACAACGCAATAGGTTCGCTCGCCGTGTGTTCCATTTCGCGTCATTGAGACGTTCTTCCACTTTTGTCTACACTCTCTATGAGTTAGATACAGACAGTTTTCGTAACCATTTCCTTCGACTGGGGCACTTTTCTGACTTTTTGTACTCGCTCACAAGGTAGGCTACATGTGCTGCCGGCTCAGCACCTTACCTTCGTGCAGCAGTGAACGAGAAACGGCCTGGCCCTCTCATCCGGGGATCTCTCATATCCCCCAGCTGAGAGCCTTCGAACTTGTATCAGACCTGAGCATGTAGCTTGCTCAGTATCACGCCTCTATTTTTCGGTAGGACGGTATTGGCCCGGCTCTCAGATCCGAGGGTTTGTGGCTTAGTGGCGTTCAGCCACAGCCCTCGACAGGGAGCCTTAAGAGTTTTGTCCGGACCAAGCGCTTCTGCCTTCGTGCGCCTGATTTAAACTTCTGACTGTTATCCTCACCTCAGTCTAACCTGCAGAGCAGCAGGTTGTGTCTCTCTTAGTCTGGTCCCTATCCCATAAGCTGTCCGATATGTAGTTTTCATCCATCGGCAAGCACATGGGGTCAGAGGGACACACAAGCTCCCCCACCGCGGCAAGGTGGAGACACATCGGGGGAGACAGTGGGATTTAAACGTGCACAACTTGCATACAGAACATTCCTCATTTTCATATTTATCTGTGAAGGCTAGGTTCCGATCTGTCCACCCAAAAGTTCTGGGGTGGCGTGTGATATCATTAAGCGATTCAGTGCAAAACAAAAATGAGGTTTGGACCAAGCATGGTACACAATCAAATGAACAAGTGGTATAATGCTAGTTGCATTTCCGTTTACAAAGAATTTAATTGTGGAAGAGGCACGAAACAAAATAAATAACACCATGACTCTAGTATAGTAATATAATCATCTCATCTCATCAGGTTCCTCTTGTACCTTGCGGTGTCGAGGTTAAGCATAAACAGCGGGAGAGTGCCCGTGTATGGGCTTCATATATCGAGGTTCCCATGGTCTCTGTAATTCCCTCTATTCATCTTGGTCTGTACATCATTGCTTGTTGAGGTATACTGTTAGTTGGTAATCTAGTTAAATGGATATAACGTCCTTCTGTTAGCCCTCGGCACTGAATCAGTTAAACCGCAATGGTTCTTATAAAATTGCCCAGGCCTATGGTAGGATTCGTACCAGACAACTTCTGACGCCCACCGTAACCCTCGGCCACTAAGTGAGGCACGGTCTGAACAGGCTCACATGAGGATGGTGATGATGATGGATTGCATAGTCCTGCATTGCAGTTCGCTATGGATGTCTTATCTTTAAAGCACTGGACGACTTAGCTGACCTTTATCCTGGAAGACGCGGTTGTAGTTTGCACATTTTAAAATGTTATGTGAAGGTAGTTTGCTCATAATACCACGAGTAAAATTTTTCCGAACACCCTCGGGATGGCTTAATCTACGGAGTTCATGCTTTGTGCATTTATCTCGGCAGCCGACTTGCCATTCTGATGAGAGAGACAGATCCAAATTGGGTAAATTCAGCAGCAGTGTCGTCGATTCTCCCTCTTTTAACTATAACACTTTTAGTTACTCTAGTTCAATCCCCAACAATTACAATTGTCACAGTGTCACACGAGTTCCGCTGTATACAATATCAGACGGCGCAAATACAGGAATAAATATTATTTCGTTTGCTGAAGAGCTCACCATTGTGTGAAACACCAATAGCCGGCTTTAAAATGAATACATGTCTATAAATCAAACACCAGTGCAAACACTGCATGTGATCCAAGAGCCAACATTCAGTTTCTGATCTATTATTCAAGCCGTCACGTTTCAGTTGGGATGCGTCACACCCAGATATGCACCCAAAGTTCAGCGTGTCCGACTTCGACATGCATTTGTGTAAGGTTTACTTTCTCTAGATATACTGATTCCAAGTTAACAGATTCTCTCTACCCGTGGATAGGTTTGCTTTTTCTGTTAAGTATGCAGGAGCAACCTTCTCTTTGCGACTTCCAACTGCTGTGAGATTCCTAACTTGCACGCGGGGCCTCCGGCGTTACGCCCATATCCGAGAATGCTATGTATCAGATCCCACTACTCAAGATATCAGGGGAAGAGGCGGTGTGATATAATTAAATAACATTGGTTCTTGGGGGGAAAAAATCCCACCATGTAGGACAATTCGGTCACAAAATTCAACAACACCACGATCAGTCAACCAAGTGAACAAAGAGCTCTTCTAGAAGAGATATGACGCGTTGCGGAGAAAGTCACAGGGGGTCATCAGCGCTTGTTTATTTCAAGCGAAATAGCGGGAGACCTCAAACGAATGGAGAAGAGAATTACAGACGTAGCTGAATAATATTAGGACACGGAGGAACCTGCGGGAAATAGCAAACGACAGAACGGTTCGGCGTGGGTTGAGGGCTTATGCCCTATTACGAGGGGAAGTCAATAAGTAAGTCACAAATGGCTGTAGAAAAATAAGCTAAATATGATAACAACTTGAAACCTAGTTTATTTTTATACATACATTGTCCCTTTATTTCTCAACATAAATTCCACCAACATTGATGCACTTATTCCATCGTTTTATCAGTCCTCCCAAACCGGCTGCGTAGAACTGCGTGCCCTGTTTTCTAAACCACGTTTTCACTTCACATTAAACTTCTGCGTCATTCACGAAATGTCTCCCGCCAAGGTGGGTTTCAGTGTTTATGCTGACAAATGTTTATCCCGTAAAGCGGTGCATAGCTGGGTAGAAAAAGTTACGAGCGCGAGTCAATAAGTAAATCACACAGTTCTATGGGATGGCCGGTAAATGAAAACACAGCACACAGTTCTATGCAGCCGGTTTGGGAGGACTGATAAATGATGGGATAAATGTATCAATGTTGGTGGAAATTATTTTGAGAAATAAAGGGACAATGTATGTATAAAAATAAACTGGTTTCAAGTTTTTATCATATTTAGTTATTTTTCTACAGCCATTTATGACTTGCCGCTCTCCCTGGCCAAGGAGTAAGCGACTTTCTCCGTAATCCCGTATACTCTCGTGAGTAACGTGACGACGGCGAGAATCGGTAGCGGTTCTAGCCGCGTCGGTAACTTACGAGGTATGTGAGCCGGTCGCTCAGAAAGCAATGGCAAACTGCTGAGCGTAATTTTGCCAAGAAATCAACAATCAGCTGAAAGATGCTGATGTTGACAGCGATGTCCTGTAAAATGATATGCAAACATTTATTTTTTTTTATTTGTGACTCACTTATTAACTTACCCTCGTAGATGTTATGAATGTTGGAAGATATTAACATTGATGGAAAAGATCTCAGAATAAGAAAAAAATATTTACTGAACCAAGTAGCAGCAATTAAAATGGGAAATAAAGAAGGAAATTATGAACACATAAAGCTGGGAGTAACTCAGGGATGTGTTTTGTCACCGGATCTCTTCTCCCTCTATAAGAAGTAATAATGAGAGAGATCAAAGAAAAGCCAGGAATAATATTCGGAGGTTATAATATAAATAATATACGCTATGCAGATGACACAGTATTGATGGCGGATAGTGCAAAAGATCCACAACAACTGTTGGACATTGTAGTAACAGAAAGTGCAAAGAAAGGGCTCTCCTTGAATATCAAGAAAACAGTAACAATGGTGATATCAAAGAAACAGGTAACACCCAAATGTGAAATAGCGATATAAGGGAAAATTTTTCAACAAATGGATAGTTTTAAATATCTAAAGACATTTATAACATCAGATGGAAGATGCACAACAGAGATTAAGAGCAGAATAGGGCAAGCAAAGGCTGCATTTCAGAAAATGAAGAATATCTTATGCAATAAGTCAATATCATTGAATGTAAGAAAGAGAGTGCTAAGGTGCTATATAGAACCTGTTTTGCTGTATGGCTGTGAATCTTGGAATGTAAATGAACAAATTAGGAAGAGATTGGAAGCAACAGAGATGTGGTTCCTGAAACGAATGTTACGACTTCCTTGGACTGCGAAAATAACTAACAACGAATGCCTGAAAGAGGTCAATGAAACTAGAACATTATATACAACAATAAGAAAGAGGCAAACAACTTTTTTTAGTCATGTGATGAGAATAGAGGCATTGGAGACATCAACATTGTGACAATTGGAAAGATCGATGGGAAGAGAGATAGAGGCAGACCAAGAGAAATGATGCTGGATTGATTGCAACGGTGGCATGGAGTAATATCAACGGTAGAGTTGATCTAGTCTGCCTCTGACTCTCTTCCCCTCGATCTTTCCAGTTGTCACGATGTTCTCCAATGCCTCTCTTGTTATCTGCAACATCCTGCACCCATCTTCTCTTTGGCCTTCCTCTTCTTCTATTCCCGGGCATATACTCCTCCATGACTGTTCTCTCCAAACTTTCATGACGTTTCAAGTCGCCGGCATATTCAAATTTTCTTTGTTTTATCGTCTTAAATAGCCAACCTTCTTTAATATTCAGATTTTGTTGTGTGGATGGATTTGTTCTTTTCCGTATCAGAGATATTCTTAGAACTCGTCTATAACATTTATATTTAAAGGCTGTTCAGCTTGTTTAGTAAGTGTCCTGGTGTCACAGAAGTTTGTTGCAATGGGAAAGATGCATGCTCTTAAATTTCTAATGTATGTAGTTCTATCTGTTATGCCACAATTTATTAAGTCTTCGACGTCTGCCCACTTGCTGCAAATTTCTTTAATCCTGGAAGTTGAAATGGTCACTGACTCCTCATCATCGGACAACCGCTCCTCCTTTAATATCTTTAGCTGTTCATTCTGAAAATCCGCAAGCTCATCTATAGTACTGTTTGTACTGTACGCGATCGTCTGTCTCCAACGCTACACCTCTCTCTCTCTCTCTCTCTCTCTCTCTCTCTCTCTCTCTCTCTCTCTCTCTCTCTCTCTCCTTTCTCTCTCTCTCCTTTCTCTCTCTCTCTCTCTCTCTCTCTCTCTCTCTCTCTCTCTCTCTCTCTCTCTCTCTCTCTCTCTCTCTCTCTTCGTTTGTACGTTCGTTCGTTCGTTCGTACCCGAGGCACTATTCGTTACCCGAGGCATACAATTTTTCGAAGTTGTTCGTAACCTGAATTGTTCATGACCTGAGGCGTTCGTAACCCGAGGTACCACTGTATGCAATATCTTTATTTTTGCTATGTTAAGTTATAAGCTGTAATTTTCACTATTATTTTGGGTTGAGGTTATTAGTTTTTCTATACCATTATGTGATGTGGATAGTAATACTGTATCAGCAGCATTTCGAATCTCTGGTAATTCATGGCCACCGATATTTAGGGCATCATATTGCTCCTTATTTATATCATCTCTGACGTTTCTCATTATACTTTCGGCGTACATGTTAAACATATGAGGGGACAGGACACATCCCTGACGGACTCCTTATTTGATGTTAAACCAATCTGATGTCTCGCCATCTATTCTAACCGCTGCTTATTTGTCTAAATAGAGCATTTTTATGAATTGTACTGTATGTGACGAAAAGCCCATTTTCCTCATGATCTCTCAAAGTTTCTGATGTTTTACACAGTAAAATGCCTTTGAATAATCCACAAAATACGAGAATAGATGTACATTAAATTCTCTACATTTCTCTATTATTAAACGCATACTGAGTATATGATCTCTTGTTCCTCTTCCTTTGAGTTCGGTTTGTAGTTCTACAGCAACCTGATCTCTATCCTTACCCTGACGATACACTAAAACATCATCGGCATATGACAATGTCCTGCCAGATCCAGTGCATTATACCTCTTCCAAACCGAACCAAACCGAACTCAATCGCATAAATACTCGGTGTGATGAAAGCTGGGCAATGGTCAACCCAACAAAGGCAACAGTGACTTGGTTCTCGTTGAATAATCATATTTGTCAACACTCCAACACCAACTGTAAAGCTGTGTTCAGAGACGGTGGAAAGAACGCAGGATACGGTTTGATCGTAGCCTTGCTTATAATGAGCACATAGACCAGGTGATAACAAAGGCCAAGCGGGGTTTGGCTGCGATGCGGGTGATGGCGGCAGCAAACTGTGAGCAGCGCCATCTATGTCTTCTGTACGAGGGGCTGGTCATGTCTGTTTTTGAGTATGCAATGGCAATCCTGACTCTCAGCCGTAAGCAGATAGAAAGGATGGAAAGGATACAGAATGAAGCTATGCGCATTATTCTTGGATGTACAAGAGATACAGCATGCAGGGCGATGCGCTACCTTCTTGATTTTCCAACCATTGAAGACAGAATACAAGTTTGCAGAGCACGCGCCTACCTCAGAGTTAACGCAAACACACAACATCCACTGCATAGTGAAATTATGAAGGTGAAGGGCAGCAGGTTAAAAATAGGACGGTCTTGGATGGGTCAAGCCGAAGACATTCTTCAACAGGTGTGTTCACTTGAGGACTTAGAACCTGGCGAGGAGTGGGTACAAGTGCCAACAGATTTCTGCACATCCTTTTCAGTTTGCATCCAACTAGATAGAAAATGCAGACAAGAAAATCCGGCTGCTGTGGAGGCTGAAGTACAAGCGTTGATTTTCGAGAATTCGCTAGACGGTGATGCTGTCATCTACACAGATGGGTCGGTCGTCCGACATGTGAGAAGCTCATGGGCCTTTACGGCTCGGGCCGGAGGGAGAATTGTGAAGGAGGACTCTGGTGCTTTCACTGAAACCATAAGTAGCCTGACTATGGAAGTCATGGCAGTAAGTAAGGCAATAACATGGCTCGAGACACAGACTTTCACTAGGGCATGTTTCCTTAGTGGGGTTGATCCGAAGAGAATGGTTGCTGTCTCTGGAGCGGTCTCGGCTGGCAAAGATTTGTTTCATCTTCGTGCCAGGGCATGCGGGAGTACAAGGAAATGAGCGGACTGACAAGCTCGCAGGTGAGGCTACGGTGGAGGGCGGACGCGCCATGGACCAGGCTGACATCCTGAATGCTCTACGAGAAGTAAGACTTTTGCGTGAACCAAGTGATGACTGTGAATCTACAACCATGGCCAGACTGCGAGAACATCAAATTAAAAGAGGGGTGGCCAAACAAGAACACTACGCAGGAAGCCAAAGAAGGCTGATAAACCAACACAGAACCGGTGTCGTTAGCCGCTACACGCTGCTGGATTTGCTGAGGAGGGGATCCGAGCACTTATGGACTGAATGGTTCGATGTGCAATGAGGATGATCTGTTGACTAACTAACTAACTAACTTGTTCCTCTTCCTTATCTAAATCCAGCTTAGCTAGTTAGTTCCGCTGTTCCAACTTCACGGCAAAGGATTACCCCCACAATGCTCCGTTCCTGTGCCCGTGAATATCATACAAAATGCTCCATACTGCCCCATGTGAAAATTTTTAACAAACAACAGTACCAACAAACCAACAACATGCACAGGCAAGTACAGGCGTAAGGCCGCTGCCATAATGCCAAACAGTCAGCCACGATAAAATTACAGTTTATCGGCGATGAAAGCGGCAGTCACTAGAAAAGCAGCAGCTTCACACACATTACCGTATAATGCAAAACTAGCTAGCTCAGCAACCAGCCATCGCCGTTTTCTAAACATGCAGTTCATAATACAAAAATTCGAACAGATGTAAAAGCACTCCACACGAAATACACAGCTCACAGTGTCGCTCCTAGCACTTAACTCAGCAGCTAGGCGGCGGAACCATGTACTATCAGTCCAACGTGAGGAAAATCCGTAAGCAAGCCGTAGCAGTTCAACCACCTATCCGCAATTAGCAACAACAAAAAAACCCACTAATTGAAATAAACTAAATCCGGCTTGATACACCTTAATCTCTTCTTCCTTTTTTTTTTTTTTTTTTTTAACAAAATCCTCCCATTATGGTTTTTAGTTGAATTATACTTGCATGAATGAAAATCCCCCCCCCCCCCCCCCATTATGGTTTTTATTTGAATTATACCTGCATGAATGATCTGGCAAACGCGCTCGCTCGCTTTGAACTCAGTACAAACTATTTATAGTAATGGACTGAATTTTGCGTGCGGATTAACTTTCCCAAATAACAGTGCCCCTTGCCACCAGGCGAACCCACTCCGACTTCAGAGGTACTTGTAATTTACGTCCCTAAGTCAAGGACGACAGGCAACAGTTCTATAGTTGGTGCATAATTTCAGGTTGCCCTCTTTTTTTTTTGAGGGGGGGGGGGGGGGGGGGGGGGGGGTGTGAAGATAGTTCTCTTCCAATCGTATGGCTATATACCAACCATATTTCCACATCTTTTTACACAATGCGTGATATATTTGAATGCTTTCTTCTTTTCTGGCTTTAATTAGTTCAGCTGGTATCTCATCATATCCCGGCGATTTACTATTCTTCTTCTTCTTCTTCTTCTTCTTCTTCTTCTTCTTCTTCTTCTTCTTCTTCTTCTTCTTCATCCGGAGAGTTTTTTCGGACGTGATTGCGTTGTGCCTGTTTACAGCAGAGCTGCGTACTTGCGCCGTTAGGCCGACACATCCAACTTCTGTGAGCATTTGTTCACCAGGTTAACCTTCCCGGGGCTTCAGGTTCTTTATTGCTCATACAATTTCATATAAAGAGGGTTCAGGTTCTGTTACTTCTCTGTCATTGGGTCTTGTATTTCATTCATATTCTCATAGTCATTCATATCATACATTCCACTGCAGTATTCCTGCTAATGTCCTACAATATTTATAGATTCTGTCGAGTATTTCCCAACTTGTCACAGATAACATTTAATTGAGGTTGAACATTTCTTGTCAATAACTTCATTTCTTTCAACATTTCGTAATCTCTTCCATTCTTATGTTATTGTTCTATTATAGTACAACAATCTTGAATATATTGGTTTTGTTCCTTCTTGTATTCTTTCTTATTTCTCATGTTAAAAATGTATACTTCATCCTGCTGTTATCGGTTTATCCCCATTCTGCTTCAATAATCTTCCTTGTTTTATTAATTCGAACGTTTCCGATGTAATCCATGGCTTATGTTGCTTATTCTTGGTTGGAATTAAATCTTTGGCTACTGTTATCGGTTTCTTCCCATTTTTGCTTCAGTCCGCTTTGTTCTTTTATTAATTATAACATGTCTGATGTAATCCATGGCTTTATTGCTCTTCTTTGTCGGAATTAAATCTTTGGCTGCCGTTATTGGTTTCTAATCCTTTCTGTTTCGGTACTCTTCATTTTTTTGTTTAAAGCTTCTAACGTGTTGATGTAATCCATGGCTTATGTATCTTATTTTGAAATAAATAAAAAGTAGGTAAGCAAGGGACCCTTTTACACGCATGGAAACACATTGGGCACACTGTGCCAGACCCACAACTGAATAGACCAATCGGCACTCGCTGGGCGATATAGTCAGCATCGGTCGCTTCTCAAGAGCAGAGAAATGAGCTAGGCAAACAATTGTCAAACCTACTGTTTCTCTTCTGCTTTCAAATTCACTACCAGAACGCTGTTTTAAACTACGAGTATTTTAATTATCAGAACAAGCAGCAACAATTGTAAGTGCGTTACAATTTTTATCTCTTTCGATATGTGTTTAGAAACATTATTTGATTTTTCTTTAATTTGACAGCGTCTGACATTCCAAATCGTAATGTGAAACAACACAGAGATAATTGTCTGGAATTGGATATACAAGTACACTATACAGATCTGAGAAACCTACGGTGAAGGTGTGATCTTCTTCTTCTCTTCCCCCATTTATCTCATTGAAGTTTTGAGGGAAGATGTAAAAATCTTGTATGTACTTTTTCACTTTTTTACTTTAAAAAAAAATTAATTTTTTTTTTGCTCTTTGTCATTTGAATTTCTTTTCTCTAAGGTTGTTCTTGATACCATCACTCCATCTTTTACGTGGTCTTCCCCTTGCTCTGTTTTCATTTTATTTTTTCAATGTGGCTCTTTGTGGCTGTTGGTAACAGAGCATTCTTGTGAGGTGGCGTGAACTTGTGATATACATTTCAATCTGTTGTATCCTGTTCACCAATGGTTTTTTTTTTTTACTTTGACTGCATGTTTGGATAACTGGCTGTCTTTAATAGTTTGCTTTGACAGACAATTTAGAACTCTAAACCTGTTGTATACTTTGTGAACTGCCTTCATCTCGATGAGACATGTTGTACTGGTCTGATTGAGTGTAAACGTTGATCCGTGTTTTATGCACGCAAAGGCTTGTATGTCCAACTTCAATTAGCATAGCTAGGAACTGCCTCCCCTGTCTTCCATTAGAATTATATAGATCTCCCAGCAAGGTAGCAGTCGAATGTGAGCAAAACTGTATTGTGACTCGACTGTAAACTTTTAAAGTTGCAGCAAACTCCACATGTAAGAAAATCACTTGCTGTAGCTGCCATTGTGTTGTCGGACACTTATAACCAGAACACAAAAAAATACAATGTTTCGTGCATATTGCCGGTTCAGGAAGCAATGGCAAACTACCCAAACTAAAACTCTTCCGATAATCATCTTTGGTTTGATTGCACCGTCCTGAAAAGGGCAAAGACAGTTTGTATTTAGTTAGTTAGTTAGTTAGTCACGGTTCCACTTCAACAGTTTGTATTTATGTTGTAAGAACGCTGGACATAGCTCTAAATACTAGAGTTAACATAAAGCTGCTTTAACAGAAACTTTTTCAATCAAGTCGTTCAGTCATGCATTTGATAACTTTATCTTAACTTTTCAATCAATAACCATTCATCTCTTACATCTGAATTTTGCATTCCGCTTTTATCCCTTCAAATTCCTGTTTAAAATATGGCTTCCGGCATTTGTGATGAATGAGCTCACTCAAACACATTTGTTTGTTTAGTCCTTATCTCAAGTATTAACTTTGCTGGCGTTACCGACTAGTTATGCATGAAGTTCAGAACTTGCTGTCAAAAATATGTCACCTGTTTCAATTGTGATAAGGCCGTGGGGTCCAGAGAAAGGGATGTTAGCAGGCGGTATGTTATTGAAGTGGTAGTGCAACTGCCTGCAAGCACGATGACCTGGCATTAGTCAACATCCGAGAAAAGGTTATATTATCGATTGCAACCAGTTCTGTAGTCGACCCAGCCTAAATTAATCGGATCACCTGAAAATTCTTGTGGGTGAGATGGAAGAGAAGAAGGGGCTTTGCTACCACACCTGGTAAGACCTAAGCTACATGAAGCTTTACTTGTGCATATTCCTATCACATTGTCAGAATATGGAGTACCTTGGTATTTGGTATTTGAAGAAACTACCGCCCGATCAGAAAGGTTGGTTCTGTAAGTATATACACATTAAAAGAAGTACAGACGGCCACTTGCATACGTTCATTTACACACATACACACGAACATTCCTTTACACACAGACACGCGAACATTTATTTACACACAGACATACAAACATTCATTTATCCACAGACACACAAACATTCATTTACACACGGA